>BSQZ01000021.1:9417515-9480015 GCA_033239005.1 Lamellibrachia satsuma | reverse complement strand
ACGTAAACATTTCATCTCACACATCGTTACACATATAATAGTTTAATGATAGAATGTGTACTGTTTTAAATCATCGAACGAATTGACTGTGATCGTTATATCGGATATCTTACGAAAGTGTGAATAGCATTTGCGATAGCATATCGAGTCGGACAACTGCTGCCCTTTTTCACCGAATGTGGACTGGATCCTGTCAGAAATAATAAGTACGCTAGTTTGCCTGAGGATTTCATCAAATGTAAGTAACATCTTTTGTACCCGCGAGCGTGTTGTAGTCAACAGTAAATAGGTTCGATTTTTCGCGAAATTATTCTAAAACGAGACGAGCCTCTTACCCCGTCGGTGGGCTTGTTGCACGATATGAACCGCCGTTAAAATTGCAATGTCGAAAGTGTTACGCAATATGCTTTCTGCCATGCGCAGTTTAGCCGTATTACCATGATCTAAACTAGTGTGATTTTCAGAAAGAAAACACAGTTTTGAATTGGAATCTTGTCGAGGTCGACAGTGCCTTACCTCCTTCCACATCGTCCGCCCTGACCCACCAGCAGAGTACGGTTACCAGCAAGGCCCGAAGGAGAAGCGCCGAGACTCGAGAACACATCATCAGCTTCGACCACTCCGGCGACATCCTTGCTCTCGCGTCCGACAGCCGCACTGCAAAACTCGATCAGACGACGAGACACAACCTCGACAAGTGTCTGACACACGACTGACGTGTTTGGTGGCAACCACAATACACAGTAGCGTCGCAACGGACAACAGCGACAAATCATTAAGAGGGCGTCACGTAAACCACGAAGCACACCAACACACGCCGATTGGTGCGCGGCTGCCCAGGTGACACACCAACACACGCCGATTGGTGCGCGACTGCCCAGGTGACACACCAACACACGCCGATTGGTGCGCGGTTGCGCAGGTGAAACATCAACAAACGCAGAGCACTTGTATTGTGGTCGTCACGACGACAAGCCACTTGGTGTCATCAAGCTTGTGTCAAGTTTGTATGAAGACTTATGTCATTCACATTTATTGATTTCACGGCGAACACTGGGCGTGGTGCGGTGCGGTGTGGTGTGGTGTGGTGTGGTGTGGTGCGGTGGGGTGGGTGGTGTGTGGTGCGGTGCGGTCTGGTGGGTGGGGTGTGATGTGGTGAGGTGCGGTGCCGTGCGGTGTGGTGGGTGGGGTGGGGTGGGTGGGGTGGGTGGGGTGGGTGGGGTGGGGTGCGGTATGGTGTGATGTGGTGCGGTGCGGTGCGGTGCGGTGGGTGGGGTGGGTGGGGTGCGGTGCGGTGCGGTGCGGTGCGGTGCGGTGCGGTGCGGTGCGGTGCGGTGAGTTGCAGTTTTAATTGGTGGAGTATGAAATCCGTGCCCGGGCTAAGCGCAGGGCAAACAAAGCAAGAGATAATGCTAAGTAGGGGAAGGCAGTGTTAGTTGAGCCATCATTAATTTATATTCCATTCATAATTCTGTGTTATGTAAGAATCCCCTTTGGTAACTAAAACTGAAAAGAAAAGCTTAACACATGAAGCTGTGAACACCTACATTGTTATCCACACTGTGTATATGATGTATAAGTGTGTATAATCCAATTAATGTAAGAACAGTAACATGTATGAGTGACACTTGCTTTGCCATCCACTCGTTCTTCGTTGTAACAACTAACCCCACTTACGGGGCTAGTTCTTACAGTCGACTGCGCCTGGAAAAGTTCACATATCTGTGTAATTACAATATGGAATATCAATGGCATAGTACATTTTATTAACACGAATAATACATTTAATGTATACGTTGACAGAAATAATGCATCTAACAAGCTTTTCACAAAAAAAGTTACCTTAACTGAAAATTGTAACAACTAGCCCCGGTCTCCCCTACTTTCTGTTATCCAGACTGCACAGATCCTTCATTAACGTTACTTAGTTACCTCGAGTTCTACAATCTTTTTTACAACTGCCTCCTCAACTGATCGCGAATCGTGTCCAAACTTGTAGTGTGTGAATAATTGAAGTAACATCCTCAGTCGATTTAATAAAATATCCGCACTTTTGTTCAAATCATCGAAAAAATTTACTTTAGTCGTTAAATTTGGTAAGGCTCAAATTAGTGGATAACCAAAATGGTAAACGCTGTGCGAGTCAATACCGATCATGGGCGGGACTTCAATCGTCTCGCTGATCACATGACCAAGTTACGACATTTCACAAAGGTTGAAATTTGTGAGTTTTCAGCGTGTCTATTTTCACTTGAAGTAATGTTTAACTATAATGTTTAACTATAATGTTTAACTATAATGTTTAACTATAATGTTTAACTATAATGTTTAACTATAATGTTCAACTATACATTAAAAAATGTTTGTCTGACGATTTCACAAAAACTACATACAGCGGTTGCACAAAAGAGTTAATATGTTGCAGTGAATACTAGGTAGGTTTAATTTTTCGCAAAATGAATTTGAAATTAAATTAGTGAAGAAATAAAATTGAGGAGGAACCATTAAGTAGGAAAAATATTTCTATCATTATTTCCATACCCATTCAATATCTTAGAAACTTAAATTTCACCTCCTCTTAACCTCCAAGTCTCTAGGTATGTTGCTTTAGGCGTTTTTCATAACTAAGGTCTCTCAGTTCTGGCATCATCGCCGCCAAGGGGCGTCTGACTCCATCAGTAAGCCTGGCAGATCGACCTGTTGAAACGTTGGTTTTTCAGACTGTGTTAATCAATAATATTGCTCGCTGGGATTTACAGGGTTCGCATACGGGAACTTAATTTTAATCGATAATGGACCCGTCGTCTGACGGGCAATGATGGGCATTTCGTATGTTTTATGTATAAGTTTGGACGCGGGCGCATCTAGTTCCCAGAAGCCCGTAGACCGGAAGTGGGATGAAGTACAAATGATTCAGCCTACATCCACTTGGCGTGGGACAAACTGACAAATCCACTTTTCAACAGGTCGATCTGCCGGATTATCCCCATTTCGAGTACTCTCAATTCGCCTACTAATATTATCCCCATTTCGAGTACTCTCAATTCGCCTACTAATATTATTCCCATTTCGAGTACTCTCAATTCGCCTACTAATATTATTCCCATTTCGAGTACTCTCAATTCGCCTACTAATATTATTCCCATTTCGAGTACTCTCAATTCGCCTACTAATATTATTCCCATTTCGCCTACTCTTAGTTATTCATCCTCTCAGTATGCCTTTGCTGATAATATTATTATTCCCAAACTGTGCATCACGATAGGTCCTTTACCACCAAAATCACCATTTAAATGTAATACTTGTAAGTAAGCAATTTTAAAATATGTTTTGTATTGAGGTTTTCTTGAATTAAATCTTAGTCCTTGAATTATTATTTATTTATATACAACATTTACTAAATTTTAAAAGAACTGCCAGAGGAACTGCACTATTGCTAGAACCCATGGCTGACGAGAATAATTTTAGTTGCTCTCCTCTGTACTCGTTCTAGCCTATATCCTTCGATATGGACCCCAAGCTTGTATACAGTATTCGAAATGATGCATACAATATTCTAATGTATGCATACATTATTATAAAAGAATGTTTATATCCCTGTAGGCTTGGAGACCATTAAGGTAAGAAGGATAGATACGCTAGAACAAATATAACAGAGGAAAGCAACTACAATGATTAAAGAACCGAGAGAGAGAGAGAGAGGGGGGGGGAGAGAGAGAGAGATAGAAAGAGAGAGAGAGAGGGAGAGAGAGAGAGAGAGAGAGAGAGAGAGAGAGAGAGAGAGAGACCTTAGTTATGACGAACGCCTACTGTACGTCTCGTGGCTTCCACGATCCCATGTGCTGCTCACTCACAATTGAGCTTATTTACTGAACTGGGCATTTGGTACTATTCACACAATAGCCTGGACCTGACATGGAGCTATCTTTGATAGAGCTTGTTTGGCTCTGTCTAATCTACACAAAGAACTCAGTTGAATCCCAGCTCAGGGCGTTCCCCTAACAACAGCCTGGAACTGGATGGAAACGTCTTTTACGTTGGCTTCCTGGCTCATAGCTAGTGCAATATGCAAACACCAGAGTAAATAAACAATCAAGCTCGATCACGCTGAAACCCAAAGACTGGTGATTATCGAATTATTATTCTCTAATCAAAACCCGGTTTAACTTTCACAATAAGTGGAGAGCTCACTGCCCTAAGCGAGGAAGTCCTCTACACAAAGATCGGGTTAACACCACCAAAGATTGTGTCCCATTGTGTTAGGTGAGCTAAACACAATTTAACTTTCACACATTGAGTGAAAGGTAAATTGCCCACAGATATTAATTACATAACCCCTCGTGGGCATAACCCCTCAGATAAAAACACTCTGGCCCTAGTGCTGACCGTGAGGTGTCGTGTGCTGGGGTTCGTCAGCTGCAGCATGATTCGCCCCTGCTCGTCACTGCACCGTGAACTGTAATATTGATTTGACTGTTGCTGCCAAGCCGATGTATGTGGTGTTTGGCTGACCTGGTGGCTTTGTCATGTACTGACCGTGACGCGCGATGCACTTTGGCCTGGCTGCTGGTTTCTGCTGAACACGCCCCGCTTGCAGTCTAACCTGCTAATCAGTGGCGTAGTGACCCGGGGGCATGTGGGTGCACTCGCATCTAGGCGCCGAGTCAGGGGGGCGCCAAATCGATTGTCAACTTACCCATCAAGTGGATTAACGTCATGTCGTATCAAGTTTGTTGCATATGTTGGTAATTTTGCAGCGTATTTATTATTAAATACGTTGTAAAGAGCGAATTCATAATTAATTGATGCCTGCATTTCACCTAGCTGACAAGCAAGTAGGTCTAATATTGATGTGCACACAACGGCGGTATTCTGTGATGTATGTCGTTCAATTGACAGGGGCGCAGGCAGTGTATTCAAAATCACGCGACTGAAAAATTACTCGTAGTTTATTACGCAAACGTGGTTTATTGCATCAATAGGAAAACTTGTAATCCCCAGACGGCACCACTAAAAAATTCGGTACATAACGGTTGCTGAAGTACACATGTTTTTATACGAGTATTCAAAGAACATATAGCTCATTTGCATGAATAACGTACACACACACAGAGACACAGACGGGGGCGCGGACACACACGCGTGAAAAAAAAAACAAATCATTACAAACAAGCCTATACCTAACATATTTTTCGCTCTATTTGTTGTTTTATTGCCTAGTGAAATTAAAAATATTAGTCATATGACTCCTAGATCCGATTCCTCATGTAGCGGTTTTGTTAACGATTGTTTTATAGTGATACGGATGTGATTATGAACATGTAAGATAAGATGATAATTCGGGCATACATTTTGCTCACATACATTTCTGGACGAAAACTGAGTGGTGCTCAAAAAGGAAAAGGAAGGCGAAGGAAGATAAGCAAGGAAATCGAGGAAATTAATTAAGTGTTTTCTTAAGCAAAATGCACAAAAGGAACAATAGAAGAACGACACACCATCTAAAGAGGACAATGCGGCGAACGACGATGACAATCGATCAGTGTAAGTGAAGCTTCAGATGGAATACAATGATTCAAATGGTGACTCGTAGACAGAGGAGCGTAAAGATGACAGCGACATTCAAGAAGAAGGAACAATCTCATTTGCTGATGAAAAGGAAAGCAAAGATAAACGTAGCACATCAGTTCCACCAATTCTCAGATTCAAAGATATTGGCAAACTAGAATTTGACCAAAGATCAGAACTGCCGATCATATCACAGAACTTCCCCTGGAAGGAGATCGAACGGAGGATCTGTCAGAAGACAGGGATCGATGCTGCCCTCGAGTCTAACATCAGTTCGGAAAGGGAACGATGGCGAACGAGGGATGAACTGTATCAAGTATCTAGCCTCACAGAATTTGGCGTTGCGTGATCACGTAGAGAGTCTTGACGCTGCAGAGGAGACCAATACAGGGAACTTTTTGTCTCTTCTGAAACTCGTGGCGCAGTATGACCCAGTGCTCCAACAACATATCGACTATGTTCGACATAATCCCAAATCAGTATCTTACTTCTCTGCTCAAACTCAGAATGAATTTATCAGTCTTCTTGCATCAGCTGTGAGGAACCAATTACTGGGAGACATCAAAAGGAACAAGTACTACGGGCTCCTGTTGATTCAACCCCTGATGTAGGACATCGTGAACAAATGTCCCAAGTCATCAGGTTCGGTGATGTTGACCATCTCAAGAAGGAGGTCTCTGTAAAAGAAGCATTTCTATGGTATATCCAAATCCACATAAAGGAAGCAGCAGAAATCGAGACAGTTATCGTGGAAAACCTGGAGAGCGACAAACTTCCTGTAGACAAGTGTCGGTCACATTGCTGCAATAACGCGGCTGTATTGTCCGGCCACATATCCGGTGTACAGCAGAGGATCTTGGAAAGAAATCCCCGAGCACTCTTCGTCAGTTGTGACAATCACAATTTTAACGTGGTTGGGGTTCACTCTGCCAGTCAGGAACCACTTGCATTGACCTTCTTTGGGACAAATGAAACGGTATATCTCTTTTTCGCACGTTCAGTTCTGCGATGGGAGAAATTAAAGCAGGCGGCGCTCATCAGAATCAAACGGGAGTCCGAAAACCGTTGGAGTGCCAGAGTGGAGGCTGTCAAAGCTATCAACGATGGCTCGAGAAGATGTCCGAGGATCCGAACGAATCTCCAGGAACCAGGGGGGGTGCGGGGCAGTTGCTTCACAACATCCTGACGTTCACGTTTTTCGCACTTTTTTCTTTCTGGTACGACATCCTGACAAAGATTAACCGTGTCTAGAAGAGACTCAAAGATCCCAGCATGAACTTCCATGAAGCCTCCCGCGACATTGAAGCCCTTCAGCTAAATTTGTCAGCAACTCGCGACGACTTGTGCCAAAGGTCCGTGGTGAAAGGTAAGGAGCGGTGCACGGAATTGGGGATACAAATTCAGAGACGGGTACGACGAAGGAAAATAATGCCAACGGAACTCGCTCGAGACGACACGATGCCACTCTCTGTGAAAACTGTGATGATCTTGCAACAGTCTACCTCACCGATTTCGATGTAAGCGAACTCTATGCAGAGATATTCGACTGCAGAATGCTCCTCAGAACACGTCACGACAGTGAACCGACCACTCCTCTGGAGCCGGTTTCGTTCATCGTGTCTAATGATGTAAGATGTATTCCCAACTCTTCGCGTCGCCCTACAGATTTTAATCACGATAGCAGTGTTAATTGCTAGCTGTGAATGCTCGTTCAGTAAGTTGTAGTTAATCCTGACGTATCTGCGAGCGTCTATGGGACAGTGACTTGGCCCTCCTCAGTGACTTGGCCCTCCTCAGTGACTTGGCCCTCCTCAGTGACTTGGCCCTCCTCAGTGACTTGGCCCTCCTCAGTGACTTGGCCCTCCTCAGTGACTTGGCCCTCCTCAGTGACTTGACCCTCCTCAGTGACTTGGCCCTCCTCAGTGACTTGGCCCTCCTCAGTGACTTGACCCTCCTCAGCAAAAAGCGGGAGACGGTAAAGCAAATTTAACAAAATTTAACAAGATTTAATAAGATTGCCATCCCAAAGTTCCAGATGGCAAGTGGACAATGACGTCATTGGCTTATCGAGGGTCCAACAATTTTATCAAATGAAACTGTCTTGGTTTGAACATTGAAGTGGAACCTTGTTTGTGTTTCTAAATGGGTCCATTGATTTTTATGTATGATTAATGATTTACTTTCACATTTCATATTGAATAAAAATGTGAACTTTACTTGTGGTGTTTGTAATGATTTGCAATGGTATACTTTATCAAATACACTTTAATATAATTATATATGCAAGTCATTTTCAAACTGCACGGCTACGAGACGAACCATGTAAAATATGTGTCGTGGAGTTGGGGGGGGCGCCAAATTGTGTTTTGCACCCGGGTACCGACAACCCTCACTACGCCACTGCAGGGCCAATTATGGCAGTGTTAGAAATGATGCATTGTGTATAACGACTGACGCTTCGCCTGGGGTGGGGTGTCTCCATCGTTCCATAGAAGTTGAGGGATTAATGAATCCCCGCATATGTGCATGTGGTTAGTCCAGTTTGTCATGTTGCCGTGAAACATATGGTTTTCTGTATGCTTTTATGTATATGTTTCACGGCAATATATAGGTAAAGACAGAAAGGCGGGGATTCATTAATCCCCCAACTCCCACGGAACGATGGAGACACCCCACCCCAGGCGAAGCGTCAGTCGTTATGCACAGCGCTTCATAACCAATTTAAGATAATTTTGCTCACACATTCATGTGTTCTAGTTATTACAGATATCTACATCAACTAGCTTAGGGTTCAGCCTACTGTTACGTTTCCCATTGGTGGCCATGTTAACGTTCTGCACGATTATAAGAAAACGAAACCATAAAAAATTCTGAAACTTCTTACCTGCCGTTGTCATCATTTCACTGACACGCTGGTCGAGTTTAGTCAAAATCACATATTTCTAACTCTTTTAAAATGCCTGCCACACCCGTCAATGTTTACCAATTTCTGCATGAATTACTACGCACACGTGCCTTGTGGCGAAAAAATTTACAAAAATCCTTCCTCTTATTGAAATCATCTAAAAATCCACAGTTACACTGCCAACATGTTCTACCAGCAAACCTGCCAATGTGCCTGCTCAAATACAGTTATGTCAGATGATATGATTTTTTTTAAATAACACACCTAAAATTACTATGCCCTACATTCGCCTGTAACACACCAGGAAGTGTAACTGAGGCATGACCCCTTAGGCTCCACGACAGTTTAGAATAGCCAACTTAGTCTGATTTATTAGTCATCTTTATTTAGTAACACGAGACGCCGGCGGAAGGAGACGGGAATTGGTGGCGCCCCCTCTCGCATTAGCCGTGCAGACCGGCCACCAGTGATCGCCAGGAGTCGTTGAGCGTGCTAGTTATGACCGTGTCACGCACGTGGGATTAGCCCGGTCATTGGTCGGTAGTCGCACGGCTTTTTGACGCGAGCGTGAAATTCAGCAATTTCTGCGCATTTTTTAAATCGCACCTACCCTCCTTATCATAAAGTCAACGGCTTTTGTTCTAAAAAGTCACATTGTTTACATAAGTAGAAACTTTGGGAAACACGGGGTGACAAAGAGGTAGTTAGCAAAGTTTTTTTTTAGTACATCGTTATAAATACGGTTCTGTATTTACATACTTTCTGCATTGTTCAATTGTAGTTGGATTCATGTACCCCGCCTTTCTGTGTTTACGTATATATATATATATATATATATATATATATATATATATATATATATATATATATATATATATATATATATATATATATATATATATATATATATATAAATATATATTATATAATATATAATATATATGGTTAGTCCACTTTGTCATGTGTTGTAACACATGGTTTATCTGTATGATTTTATGTATGCCCCTAGAGTGCAGCCAACGTAAGGTGATTTTCATTCTAGCTAGGGACGCTTCGGCACCCCGTGCCTATTATTATTTTAGCGTTTAATAAATCAGATGCCATTTTACTGACACATGCACTTGTTCTAGTTATTACATATATCTACGTCAACTAGCTCAGGCTCCACGTCAATTTAGAATAGCCAACTTAGGCTGATTTATTGGTGATCTTTATTTAATGACACGAGACACAGGAGTCGGACACGTTTTGAGAGAAGACTTGAAATGTCTTAGTAGATTAATTTAGAGATAATTTAGGATTTCAAATGGTTGGGTGAGTTCCTGCGAGTTCCTATTGTTTCCTTGTTAAATCATGTTAAAATCTTGTATTTTGGAAGAGAGTTTATGAGGTTGCATCTACATTTCAAAGCAAACACATTTGCTTTGAAATGGCTCCTACAAGTCGATTTGAGTTAATATTTGAGAATGGTTACAGACTAATAGTAGTATAGTATTTGTAACATCAAGCTATAAAAAGTGAATCCTATCAATGTCACCTACCTCGCATGTGAACGTGATTCTTGTTCAAGTCCCACTATGTCGCGTTCATATAATTACAAAATTAATCACATCATTATAAAAAGATCGTTTTGTTATGTCTAAAATTGTCCTATTCAATGAAATGTTTTTAATGAGCTACATGTCGGATCAGAGAAGCCACGAGACTTACAATTGACCAAATGGTGTGAAAACAAGAGTAGACCAACTGGGGTAAAACAGAGTAGACGTATAGGCCAAGTGGGGTAGAACCCGCAGTGCGTCCTCCTGTGTTCTCAGCCTGTATTGCAGGCGCCAGGGGGAGGACTCCACCCTGGATCAAGATTTTTTTTAAATGATGTATTTTATTGTAACTAGATTGTCTACTAATTGTGTTAAAATCTAATATTCTTTCTACCTGGATATATACAATGACGAATTTTGGTAAATGTAAAGATTTCTTTAACAAATCAACAACATATCTGCCTCATCCTGAAAAAGAGAAGGTGGGCATGGCTTGGTCATGTCTACAGGATAAACAACGACCTGTCAACAAAAACAGCGCTAACCTGGACGCCAGAAGCAAACAGAGAAAGAGGCAGGTCAACGAACAATTTAAGAAGAACTGAAGGCTGCTGGGTTAACATGGGGTACTGCAGCAAGGAGAGCCCAAAGCATAGGGTCTGGCGAGATCTTGTGCGAGCCTTATGTGCCACACGGCATGAAGAGGATAAGTGAAATACGAAATCGGCGAAATACGAAATCGGCGTATCTGGGGGGGTGGCGGCCGCCCCCAAAGGTAGCAGGTGTGCGCTGGGCAAGGCCGGATTGGCGCGTTCGAGACCCCCATTTGCATGGGGTCACATATCCCCCAAGAGAGATCATAGATACGCCTCTTGTTAGATGGCGGATATTATCACAAAATTGCCTCCCCCAGAAAAAAAACCTGTGGACGCTCCTGGCCCGTACTGGCCACACATGGAGCCGTAGTCAGATCTCGATAGCATACGCATAATGAGTAGACTTGCAAGGCGTCAAACATTTGTCCTGATATCATGTTTGAGGATTTAGGCGCTATAGAAGTCGTATTATTGTTTTATTCTTCTTTTTCCTGATGTCATGTTTGAAGATTTAGGCGCTTAGTTTCTATTGTACCGGAAAATGTTATGGATGCCTAGCCTAGTTGTCCGTCGTTGCACGGGTGTGAAGGCAGCCATTGCAAGAACTCATGAATCCTTGCACTACCCAGTCAAGTGTTGGTAGGGCAGTGCCAATGGCAACGACAACTTCATTCCCAACTGCCCGTTTAAAGAAGCGTCCGTACCATACGAAGGAAGTCAGTACGCCTACAAAATGTCAACCCAATAGCCTACATGCGAAATCGACATAAGAGGGAACAGACAGCAGACATACTGGCAGACAGACAAACAGACATATATATAGGCATACAGACAAACAGACAGACAGATAGACAGATTGGTGAAAGTTAAATTGTATCGGCGGTTCAATAAGACATTTCCCACTGTTTTTACATCGCACTGCATGATATGACTGACTATTGCAATCAGTCTATTCTACTAACTGTCACCGTCCTGAAACGACGTAGTGTGAATGCGTTTAAATAGGACATTTGAGATGTGTAAGAGGGGTGTGCAATACAATGTGTCTTCATGCTTTGCGTTGTCATTTTACATAGCTATATTGTTAAAATTACATAAAAGCACAACTTCCCGCATTTGGCACACAAAGTAGCACAAACAGTCATATACCGTCGTAGCAGGGAAACGAAACTGCTGCTGGGCCTATTTCCCCACCTGTCAAATAAAACGAAGTAATGCTCCTTTGTATTGAAGCAATATTGTTCTTGTACCGTGCATGCGGTGAAGCGGCTGATGCTTTACTAGCTCCAGGTTAGCAAGATCTAATTACACCTGAGCCAACGCGAGTAGTTGATCAATCAATTTCAAAACCATATGTTGCACAGTCGTGTTGATGTGTATAACACCTGCACTGCAATACGTATGTATATTGTATATCTAATTTAAACAATGTATAGTTTGTGTGCAACTTCACGTAGACGACATATGAACGTGAAATGTAATTTAACTGCTTTACATAAAATTCAAGGTATGTTTCGTACGCATTGTTCTCCTTTATAATAAATATAGCCTCCATAGTGTTCTCCCAGATATGTTCACTCATACAGCGAATCCAAATTATCTGGGAAATATACAAACACTAATGAATCCGCTCAAGACGAATGTTCTGAGACAAAGCGGACATAAAAAAATGGACTAATTACTCATTTCGTGAGCCTGTGCAGCATGTCCCCGTCTGTTTCCTGGGGTATTTGTATTGCTCTACTCGACCCGTCTGTCGATGGAGCCCGCAGCCCCTTCTCTGTTTGTGTAACCAACACGACTACTGCGTAGGATGCAAATGGGTAATCCGCAATTTAATGACATTTGACAGGCACAACAAGGATTGCCGCGGTGCGCACTGGGAGTTATGTACACAGCCTACAGCGTAGTGGGCACTGAGAGTTATCTACACAGCCTACAGCATAGTGGGCACAGCGGCCAGGAAATACGACACGGCAGTACTATAGGTTTATAATATAAATCGCCCCAACGAAAGGATAGTCGCCAAAAACCCTTGCATGTTGCAACTGCTATTAGACAATGTTACAGCACATTATGTACAGGGGGAGATACTTAGGTACAAACAACACAGGCCTAGTAACGGCTCCATAGTATGCTTTACTTGTTTTCATGTCATATTAGTCAAGGTTTGCAATTATGGTAATCTACATGTCTCCGTTCAGCCATTTGATGGAAATATTATTTATATAGTTTGACTCTATAATGATAGTGTTCTTCGGTTACTAGAACTCTAAATGAATGCTAATATGCATGACAACCATAATTTGCATAATATGTAAATAATAATAAACAATACAAAATGTGCCTTCGCCAAAAACTTGGTTACTTGGTTACTTGACTACTGTTAAGAACTTGCCGGCCGAGCGGTGTCTAAGGTTAGTATTTGCTCAACCTGGTTTCTAAACGATAACGATTTAACTGCCGGAATATTTCTGCTAGTTCTAACTGTCTTGGCTCATCGAGACTTGGAAAAAAGATCAGAAACATGTGTTTTCTATAATGCATACAGACGAGCAAACAGACAGACAGACAGACAGTCAAACATACATACATACATACATACATACATACATACATACATACATACATACATACATACATACATACATACATACATACATACATACATACATGCAGCTAGACAGACAGACAGACAAACATACATAATTGTTTATTCAGAGGCGAAGACATCACCCAACGGCTAATATCAAAACAAAATAGCTCCAAACAGTTAAACTAGACACAACACAATTCCCCCACTTCCAGTTAATCAGCAGACAATCCGATAATATATTCTGGTATCGAGACATCAGGAAAGGTTCAGCCAAAACAAGCTGAATAGCCCCAATGTGTTGCCGTCGGTTGTTGTTTTGTGATTTACCCGAACTTCACAACGGCCTCAGGGTGGGAACTGTTTGGGAATGGTCTAGACAGACTCTCATGCCTAGTGCTAGCTGCATCGCGCCAGCCTGTCTACCCGGGGCCCGACAGTTGTTGCACCTAAACTCGTCCTTTGGGCTACTCGTCGCAGGCACAACTTTGATCAACCTCTCCATCTACACGGCTAGCTAGAGATGACACGTTACACGTCGGTTAAAGGAAACAAGAGTTATGCGATCGACACAATACATCTTGACCGGTTTGCTGCGAGGACGGCTTAGACTCATCCTCGCGTCAAAACATAAACACCTGCCTGCGATCGAACAAACATTTAGCGCGCATGTTTACTGCGGCTGTCCGGTGAGTTCCGGCAGTCGATCTGTCGGCGCGCGGCTCGCCAGTGAAGCACCGAGCCAGTCGGCTAGCTCTCCACACGCGGGCTGGATTTGAGCCGGACACACGCGGAGTTCTGTCCGTCCGACTCTGACTGAGCACGCGGTCTAGTTCGAGGGTAGTACAGCGGTGTGCCCCGGGTGTAACTGATTGGATTTGGGCCCGGCTCACGCGGATTCGCGGGTTCAACGCGTA
This sequence comes from Lamellibrachia satsuma, assembly GCA_033239005.1. Lineage (NCBI taxonomy): Eukaryota > Metazoa > Annelida > Polychaeta > Sabellida > Siboglinidae > Lamellibrachia > Lamellibrachia satsuma. The sequence continues at coordinate 9,465,895 of BSQZ01000021.1, read as the reverse complement.
AAGTCGTGCGCGGAAAGTGTCTACGAGTGCGTGAGTGAGATACAAGGTTATCGCATATTAACGTTTGGTGGGAACGGCGAAATATTTACTGTGCTGTAGCAAGACAGCCAGCGAACTGGTGTTGGCGTGCTTATCATACTGGAACAGTAGGTTTTGCGTTAGTTGACTTTGTTGTTGTTGTTGTAGTTGTTGTTGCTGTTTTTGTTGTTGTTGTTTTTGTTGTCATCATATACTATTATATACTAGTACATTAATAGCAGCGACAGGAGCAACCGTTGTTGTCGTCGTTCACTGTTGTCTTATCACTGTTAAATCTGTTTGTGCCACTGTCGACAGCGGGTGACGTCGAGGCGTCCATGCGGCGAGACGCCATGAGCGCTGACACCCTCAGCCGTAGGTCGCGCGACCTGCTCACGCGATCCCTGTCGGCTGAACGGACCGCTCACCGGTCGTCCCGGTCTGACCACGCCGTCAACCTCGCCGTGCTTGGCTACAGCGGAGTCGGCAAGTCAGGTAAGCATTCTCACTGTACTCCTGTTAGCAATTCAGCTGACACTAGAACTGTCAATGTAGTAAGAAATCTACTTCATTCATTCTGTACGGTTCTTGCACCGCTCCGTTCTTGTTACATCGTTGGGGCTGGTGTTCATGTCCTCCTGGTGGCTGTAGGTGTTGTTGATCCACCGTAACACGGGCCTTCCTCTCGGTCTCTTTCCCTCCAGGTGGCTGTTGATATTGTTGATCCACCGTAACACGGGCCTTCCTCTCGGTCTCTTTCCCTCCAGGTGGCTGTTGATGTTGTTGATCCACCGTAACACGGGCCTTCCTCTCGGTCTCTTTCCCTCCGGGTGGCTGTTGATGTTGTTGATCCACCGTAACACGGGCCTTCCTCTCTGTCTCTTTCCCTCCAGGTGGTTGTTGATGTTGTTGTTCCACCGTAACCTGGGCCTTCCTCTCTGTCTCTTTCCCTCCAGGTGGTTGTTGATGTTGTTGTTCCACCGTAACCTGGGCCTTCCTCTCTGTCTCTTTCCCTCCAGGTGGCTGTTGATGTTGTTGATCCACCGTAACCTGGGCCTTTCTCTCTGTCTCTTTCCCTCCAGGTGGTTGTTGATGTTGTTGTTCCATCGTAACCTGGGCCTTCCTCTCTGTCTCTTTCCGTCCAGGTGGCTGTTGATGTTGTTGTTCCATCGTAACCTGGGCCTTCCTCTCTGTCTCTTTCCGTCCAGGTGGTTGTTGATGTTGTTGTTCCATCGTAACCTGGGCCTTCCTCTCTGTCTCTTTCCGTCCAGGTGGCTGTTGATGTTGTTGTTCCATCGTAACCTGGGCCTTCCTCTCTGTCTCTTTCCGTCCAGGTGGCTGTTGATGTTGTTGTTCCACCGTAACACGGGCCTACCTCTCGGTCTCTTTCCCTCCAGGTGGCTGTTGATGTTGTTGATCCACCGTAACACAGGCCTTCCTCTCTGTCTCTTTCCCTCCAGGTGGTTGTTGATGTTGTTGTTCCACCGTAACCTGGGCCTTCCTCTATGTCTCTTTCCCTCCAGGTGGCTGCTGATGTTGTTGATCCACCGTAACACGGGCCTTCCTCTCTGTCTCTTTCCCTCCAGGTGGCTGTTGATGTTGTTGATCCACCGTAACACGGGCCTTCCTCTCTGTCTCTTTCCCTCCAGGTGGCTGTTGATGTTGTTGATCCACCGTAACCTGGGCCTTCCTCTATGTCTCTTTCCCTCCAGGTGACTGTTGATGCTGTTGTTCCACCGTAACCTGGGCCTTCCTCTCTGTCTCTTTCCGTCCAGGTGGCTGTTGCTGCTGTTGATCCATCGTAACCTGGGCCTTCCTCTCGGTCTCTTTCCCGTCATCTTCTTGCTTAGTACCACTTTTATGACATGATCACCTTCTCTTGGCGTCACATGACCATATCATCTCAATATTCCCATTGATCACTTTTACAATTTGTGAGGTCTTGCTCTCCAAGTAGAGATGATCATTTCGTTGTCTGTCCCATTTGGTGACAACATGCACCATTCGTATGTCTTTCATGTTGGCAGGCGTGTCACGCTTATATTTTGCTGCATAACGTTGCGTTCATAATGTGAGATTAATCATGAATCAACACGGACAGTGACATATGAAATGTTCCGTTGTCAGGACTGTCGTGCCTGGTTAAGAACAGATAGTATTCACGTTGCACCGGTCGGATCAGCGGCTTTAAAATTCAAATGTACTGAACATTGATATAATATAGGCAAACAACAAGGGCATAGTCAGATAGCTAAAAGCTGGGGAAGTTGGGGGGTTATTGATTTAGATAATTTGCAGGACTTGCCACATATCAAACCTGGCCAGTAAAGAGAGCGGCCGCTATCGTCAACAAATTTGTCTTCTAGAATGCATTTATAGCAAGCTAGTTATATGTAGGTCTGATGTTGTGGGTGTAACATTGTCCTACATTTATATTTATTTTGCTTGTATACTTACCCCATATCCTAAATTTAATGCCGACGGCAATATATGTTTCCACCTTATCATTACAGAAATATGATGGAACCACCATTAAAACACGATAACAAGCGAACGCGTATCTAAACATATGTTGTATTACTTGTTGTCGAAGGTCTTGGTCGCAGAAGGATGTGGTTATCTACTTATACTTAGCGCTGTTGTTTAAGCTAGGCGATGAATAGTGGGTGTGTCGTGGGTAATTATCGACGTATTTACGCTGGAGCCACTGCTCGTCCAACAAGTGGCAGACACGTATCAGTTCACGCATATTAATGCAGGATTCCACGCACGGATCGTAAATCCGACATTGGGATTGGCGTAACTTCGATAACGTCGCGACCTGGTGCTATCGGGGATAGTGTAGGAAGCGGCACATGTAGGTACAGTTCTTGAACAAAACATTGCTCTATTACTGTACCGACGATTAACTACCATATGTATTATTTTCTATGTGTGGTAAAAATATAAAAGTAAATAACGAAGCATGCGAAAATCAGTAAGTAATGGCGCGGTGGCGCAGTGGTTAAAACAGCGGACTGTCAGTCGAGAGAACACGAGTTCAAATCCTTCTGCGGCAGTTTCGTTCATGCCACTTTGCTTCAGTGCACTAATCTGTGCAGTAATTGCAGAGTGGCTGAATGTCTCCCAAAGAAGTCGAGATGGCGTTGGAATGAACAGTTCTGCCAGAGGGTGAAGTGTAAAGCGCTTTTAACGGACTGGACACCGCGCTATATAAAAACGGACTGGACACCGCGTTATATAAGAACGGACTAGACACTGCGCTGTATAAAAACGGACTGGACACCGCGCTGTGTAAGAACGGACTAGACACCGCGCTATATAAGAAAGGACTAGACACCGCGCTATGTAAGAACGGACTGGACACCGCGCTATGTAAGAACGGACTGGACACTGTGCTATGTAAGAACGGACTAGACAATGCGCTATGTAAGAACGGACTAGACACCGCGCTATATAAGAAAGGACTAGACACCGCGCTATGTAAGAACGAACTGGACACCGCGCTATGTAAGAACGGACTAGACACCGCGCTATGTAAGAACGGACTAGACACCGCGCTATGTAAGAACGGACTAGACACCGCGCTATGTAAGAACGGACTAGACACCGCGCTATGTAAGAACGGACTGGACACCGCGCTATGTAAAAACGGACTGGACACCGCGCTATGTAAGAACGGACTAGACACCGCGCTATGTAAGAACGGACTAGACACCGCGCTATTTAAAAACGGACTAGACACCGCGCTATGTAAGAACGGACTAGACACCGCGCTATGTAAGAACGGACTGGACACCGCGCTATGTAAAAACGGACTGGACACCGCGCTATGTAAGAACGGACTGGACACCGCGCTATGTAAGAACGGACTAGACACCGCGCTATGTAAGAACGGACTAGACACCGCGCTATGTAAGAACGGACTGGACACCGCGCTATGTAAGAACGGACAGGACACCGCGCTATGTAAGAACGGACTGGACACCGCGCTATGTAAGAACGTACCGTTATTTACTATTGGATCCGTCAACGACATCAGAAGCCTCGCGAGCGTGCTATGTCACCTTAAGGGCACAAAGTCAGTTTTTTATAGGTTTTTAAATCACGTTATATAGTATACACTATATCTATTCTAATACCTTGACAGCTCAAATGTGCTTTAATTAACCACAATTTAAAAATATAATTTGAGCTTTATGTGTTTATGAATATCGACCTCATTGTGGTTCATTGACGTGCATTTGGGCGGTCAGTGTGTTAGAATAGAATATAATTTATACGTTATAACATATGGGCGGTCAGTGTGTTAGAATAGAATATGGTTTATACGTTATAACATTTGGGCGGTCAGTGTGTTAGAATAGAATATAGTTTATAAGTTATAACGTTTGGGCGGTCAGTGTGTTAGAATAGAATATAATTTATACGTTATAACATTTGGGCGGTCAGTGTGTTAGAATAGAATATGGTTTATACGTTATAACATTTGGGCGGTCAGTGTGTTAGAATAGAATATAGTTTATACGTTATAACATTTGGGCGGTCAGTGTGTTAGAATAGAATAGAGTTTATACGTTATAACAAGTGGGCGGTCAGTGTGTTAGAATAGAATATAGTTTATACGTTATAACATTTGGGCGGTCAGTGTGTTAGAATAGAATAGAGTTTATACGTTATAACATGATCTAACATGATTTTATTATACAAACAATCAGACTTTGTACGTTTGTGCCCACGGAGATGTGTATTATTACATGTGTACTCAGCCATTTGGCATTGCTTCGTTAATGGCAATAAGCGTTCGTGTGGAATATAATGAACCATCGCTGTGATCCGGGGTCTCTTCGTGACAGGGTAAATCGCGTAATCAGTAATGACGACACATGACAGTGTATTAGGTACATATGATGAAGCGTATCTCCATATGATACAAGTTTGCGTTCGTTACTTTACAAAGTGGGTGTTTATATTTATATATTAGTAGCAATAGTCGGTGAGACACAATTAGAAGAATTTATTCGCGACGTTCAGAGTAAACAAAGTCTCGTGACATTCCATGTGAGTCCTTCACATTGTTTACATACCGCACGCCACTTGAAAACTGGCGTTCATTGAACACTTTTGGACAGTCAAGTATATAGTATATACCTTAATACTATATATAACATGATTTTATGATAGAAACGATCACACGTCGAGCCTTTAATATCTTAGGCAATCTATTTTGCTGTTAGGCTAATGGGTTATTTCGTGGTGTCATTAGTTGGAGCCAGACTTTCATCGTAACGTGCAGCGTGACACGTCGACATCTCATGTCTAGTATCCATTTCACCATCAACTCCTACTTGATGAGTCAAATAAACTAAACTCAGATGTCCGCTACATATTTCCACATAACCAAGCAGCTGCTCTGTTTTACTAGGTTTTTTATTTTATCTACTAAACCGTTCAATCATGTAACGTCAGTTGATGCGACCCCGCTCTCAATGGTACCTGCACAACAAGGTGTCGTCACTATCTACGTATTCAAGGTACGTTTTGCCAACTATTTTCGGCAGCTAGACTTCAGACGGGGCGTGGCGGCCAGGTGATTAGTATATGCGGGCGTTACATGTTCTCAGACCTCAAGTGTATCATCAATTGCGTTGGCTCCGTCTGTCAGTGTATGTGTCTTCTGAGAAGTCGAAGGGTACGAGCTAGAATGAAACCTCATGGGGTACACCGCAACAACAGAACGTCGGCCAACTACGCATTTTGTTAGCTTTAGTGTGAAATCGGTGTTGTTTTAGTGTCGCGTTGGTTAGAACACTGGAATCGCAATCGAGATAATCCGGGTTCAGATAATCCGGGTTCAGATACTCTTGTTGCCGTTTCGAAACTTAGGCAGTTTCGTTCAATTCACGTTGCTCAGCCGAATACATGAATAGTCTTCGCGCAGTAATTGCAGCGTGGCTGAATGCTTTCCAAAAAGTAAAGATGACGTTGTAATGAACAGGTCTGCCAGGGGTGAAGTGTAAAGCGCTTTAAACAGTCCCAAGGACTGGATATCTCGCTATATCCGACCTTTACCCTTTTTACACCAGAACGTCGGCCAACTACGCGTTTTGTCAGCTCAAATGTGAAATCGGTGTTGTTATTATTGTTTTCATCTTAATCACTATTTATAGAACTGTTGCGCTTTTGTAATATTTTGTCCAAACACCTAATACGTTTTTTATGAGAAGGTTGTAGAGAACAATTACCTAAGTGTTCATGAACATGCATCAGGGCGAGAGACGACATGAACATGCATCAGGGCGAGAGACGACAAGATGTGTCCGTTAAAGCTGATGTGTCTGTTAAAGCTGACTCCATAATTCGATTTTTCGTTCGTCACGTTTCAGACTATATTATAGCAGGAGGCTATTAACATTTTAACATGTTCTTAAGTTATACCAAATAATAAATTAATGTCAATCTGATTCGAAATAGACAAAATTAATCCAGGATGGAGTTTTAAGTTTTCGATACAAAAAATTATTTACACAAACACCGCCGTAGAGACGAAACGACCCATTTCCTCACCGTCCGGAAGCACAACTATCCTTTAGGCCAAAAGAAGTTATCTTCGATAAATGGTGTGTTTACTAATTACACTGACTAGGCGTGTGATTTAGTTTTTCTCCTACTAGCGCTTTTCTCGCGTCAGCAACCATGACGTGAGAAATGACTGATTGAAAACAAACAAATCATTGGACTTATATGATTGCAAAGAAACACCGACACCTTCATATGCCAAGAGAGGCCCGACATTCTTCCCGCTGAATAATAATCGTGGATATCATGTGTCAAACGGTACGCCTGAATATGGCATTCCAGTCAACATGTCTGCTGCATATCCAAAGAAATCCCGGGTGACGTTGAAGCAAAATAATTAATGCCGACGTCTCATTCATCAATCACAAGTTAATTGTCAAGAATCGCATCTTCAAAAATACGTTACTCGATACTAATATTTCAAGGAACAGTTGACATCCGGATGGCGTTCGGTTAGCGAGACACCATCTGCGCCCACTGATACCAGTGCCACAATTAGACAGTTATCGAGACACTGCTAACGCTTCTCGTCAGCGGGAACGGAAGCTCTTCGGTCGTGTTACATCTGAACCTCGAGCCACGGGTCAGGCGCTAGATCGGCTGATAACACTAGAGCGGGTTATCGCCAATCTGTAGAGAAACGTTAGGATCGCGTAAGTTACAACACATTTTGTCGACCCTATCGCGTGACGGTGTGCGTGCAGCGAGTCTCGTTACGTCGCCCGAGCGTGATCCGTGATTGATCATATTTAACAAGCGTGGCTGCTTCCTTAACAAGTTGAGACTGTCGCAGTCTGTAGTCGGAAAGAGAGTAACAGGGAAAATGCAACAAAAAGAAAGAAATACATTTTGCTAGGAAAAAACTGGTATTTATTGTTAAGTTGCAAAATTGAAATGTAATTCCATATTTTTGAGGGTAGGCAAGATATAACCGTACTCTGTCTACCATTATGGAATCTACTATCATCATTGCTAGAGCTTATACAGAGAAGCCACCTTGATGACTTTGATGTTAGTAAGAGGACATTTCTAGGCGCCATTCTGTTTTATTATTTATTATTTTAATCATGAAAGCCCTTTAGTTTATAGTAACATTTTTATCAATAAATGTTTGCACACACACACACACACACATACACACACACACATATATATATATATATATATATATATATATATATATATAGTGATATATATATATATATATATATATATATATATATATATATATATATATATATATATATATATATATATATATATATATATATATATATATCACTTTCAAAACGCACAATATTGTAACACAAAATACTATTACAATGCATAAACTAGTAATAATAAGCAAAATAAACTGTTATTTTTGTCCGTTATTTTATATCGTGGGACGTTTTCTGCTACTTATTTTCCTTTACCTTTTTCCTGTTAGTTCCTTTCCAGCCAACGACCTTAGTAGCAGGTCTACAGACGGCACATCTACCTGCCAACGACCTTAGTAGCAGGTCTACAGACGTCATATCTACCAGCCAACGACCTTAGTGGCAGGTCTACAGACGTCACATCTACCAGCCAACGACCTTAGTATCAGGTCTACAGACGTCACATCTACCAGCCAACGACCTTAGTGGCAGGTCTACAGACGTCACATCTACCAGCCAACGACTTTAGTATCAGGTCTACAGACGTCACATCTACCAGCCATCGACCTTAGTGGCAGGTCTACCGACGTCACATCTACCAGCCAACGACTTTAGTAGCAGGTCTACAGACGTCACATCTATCAAACAACGACCTTAGTGGCAGGTCTACAGACGTCATATCTACCAGCCAACGACCTTAGTAGCAGGTCTACCGACGTCACATCTACCAGCCAACGACTTTAGTGGCAGGTCTACAGACGTCACATCTATCAACCAACGACCTTAGTGGCAGGTCTACAGACGTCACATCTACCAGCCAACGACCTTAGTAACAGGTCTACAGACGTCACATCTACCAGCCAACGATCTTAGTGGCAGGTCTACAGACGTCACATCTACCAGCCAACGATCTTAGTGGCAGGTCTACAGACGTCACATCTACCAGCCAACGACCTTAGTATCAGGTCTACAGACGTCACATCTACCAGCCAACGACCTTAGTAACAGGTCTACAGACGTCACATCTACCAGCCAACGATCTTAGTGGCAGGTCTACAGACGTCACATCTACCAGCCAACGATCTTAGTGGCAGGTCTACAGACGTCACATCTACCAGCCAACGACCTTAGTATCAGGTCTACAGACGTCACATCTACCAGCCATCGACCTTAGTGGCAGGTCTACAGACGTCACATCTACCAGCCAACGACTTTAGTAGCAGGTCTACAGACGTCACATCTACCAGCCAACGACTTTAGTGGCAGGTCTACAGACGTCATATCTACCAGCCAACGACCTTAGTATCAGGTCTACAGACGTCACATCTACCAGCCATCGACCTTAGTGGCAGGTCTACAGACGTCACATCTTCCAGCCAACGACCTTAGTAGCAGGTCTACCGATGTCACATCTACCAGCCATCGACCTTAGTGGCAGGTCTACAGACGTCACATCTACCAGCCAACGACCTTAGTAGCAGGTCTACAGACGTCACATCTACCAGCCAACGACCTTAGTAGCAGGTTTACAGACGTCACATCTACCAGCCAACGACCTTAGTAGCAGGTCTACAGACGTCACATCTACCAGCCAACGACCTTAGTAACAGGTCTATAGAAGTCACATCCACCAGCCAACGACCTTAGTAGCAGGTCTACAGACGTCACATCTACCAGCCAACGACCTTAGTAGCAGGTCTACCGACGTCACATCCACCAGCCAACGACCTTAGTAGCAGGTCTACAGACGTCACATCTACCAGCCAACTACCTTAGTACAGGTCTACAGACGTCACATCTACCTGCCGAATAGGAAGTGCTACGTGAACGCGTGACGCAAACGTGACTTGTGGAGCGCAGTGGTTCTGCGATCGGAGCATCAGACTGTCATCAGAGAGGACCGCAGATCGAGTCCACCTGCTGCCGCTCCGAAACTTGGGCAATTTCGTTCACCCCAATTTGCCTCAGTTCACCAAGCTGTATAAATGAGTAGCTGGTTCCAATGATGGATAAGAGTGAACATCTTCCGCGAAGAAATTGCAGCGCGGCTGGATGCTTTAAGAGGAATTGAAATGGTGCTTGTGGGAGCAGATCTGCCCGGGTCAAAGTGTTACACCCTCCGAGCCATGAAGGTTGAAGGGGCGCGGTACAAATTGAACGCTTTGCGTGTTTGTCTGCCTGCTATCGTTGAACGTCATTACCGTTGACATTTACGTATGTTTTTTTGCAGAACAGTCTAAGTATCGGATTATTCGCTGTTGCAATGTTGTAATTCGATGATACCTGGTAGGAATCCGCTTGTTTGCAGAGAAGCGGTTGTTTATTTGTAATGTCAGCTTTGATTGATAGCAAAGTTACGCAAGATGAGTTTACCAACACGCTTAGCCGAGTAAATATATTACGATAGGCAACACGACTCGGTGAGAAACGAGGACACGATGTGTCTCAGCGTCCGCGTTGTGACAGCGGGGGACGTGTGAACGTTACGGTGATATGGTCTCATATCTTTAGGTACCAAGTTACATTGACACTTTTCTTGACATTTATGTGTGCGTACGTAAGCACTTGTTAAGATAATCGAACACGGATATGATCATATCAAGTTAATTACATGTATCATGTTACGTACGAAAAGGATGACGTAAATGTTTGTAATTGCAAACATAATGTACAAACACGAAGGATATGATCAACTTTAAGTATTATATTATCTATGTGGAGGCAGATCAAGGTATTTGGCGGAACGTGTCAGTGCGCCATGCAACATAATGTACAAATACGAAGGATATGATCAACTTTAAGTATTATCTATGTGGAGGCAGATCAAGGTATTTGGCTTGTGTGTGGTACTACTTAAACATGCATGCTATTTGTTATAAAGCCAGCTTAATAACAATCCCCGTACAGGCCTGGTGACCATTGATTGCATGTAGATAACTGTTGGCTATTCGTACCTGCAGACCGTGTACTCTTCCAAAGGAAACAAACACATTTGATATGTAGGCTATGTGTAAAGAAGTTGCCGCGCCCCGTATCATAAACAACGACTATTTTTAGAAGTGTGCGTTGAGACGTGTCCGTTGAGACGTGTCCGTTGAGAAATGTCCGTTGAGACGTGTCCGTTGAGAAGTATCCGTTGAGACGTGTCCGTTGAGATGTGTCCTTTGAGACGTGTCCGTTGAGAAGTGTCCGTTGAGAAGTGTCCTTTGAGAAGTGTCCTTTGAGAAGTGTCCGTTGAGACGTGTCCGTTGGGACGTGTCCGCCGGAGCACACGCTGCGCTGAATGCTGGCTCATCGACTTGGTGTTCTTAAATTGGTCAAGTTCGGGCGTTGAATTAATTATGGTTATTTTTCGAAACAAAGGCTGTGACAATCTTAATAAGCATGCTTTCTTTGGCAACGCATCACAGCCATCAGTCGTCGTCGTCGTCGTCGTCGTCGTCGTCGTCGTCGTCGTCGTCGTCGTCGTCGTAGTTGCTCTCCTCTTCGTCCCCGAGGTCTGCAGTGAGGCTGGCATCGATACTGGGCCTTCATTTTAGTTCCTCGTCTCCTTCAGTCACTGACCCCTTTTCACTGCCATCTCCGCCACCCGTCTCCACTTACCCCTTCCTCTCGAGACCGTCCTCCACTCCTCTCCCAAGTCCCCTTCACGCAGTCATCCCGTCTGAGTCGCTGTCTTCCCTCTCTCCATCAACCTTTCCCCTTCCACTCTGTCACGTGTCCTGTCCTGTTTGTATTTGTCTTGAACTCGAACGAAATTGATGTTCATCGCCGCGACGTTTTCTTTCACAGCCCTCATAGTTCGCTTCATCACCCGACGTTTTATCGGCGACTACGCTCACCATGGTAAGTGCTCTTCGTGTCACTATAAGCAATATCTGGGATTTGTATCAGCCACTTGATTATGCTTAATGCATTTATTAAGTTTGCTACTGCACAGCGGATGTATGATGATTATATCGGCACTAGGCCAGATCCTTTTTATCGCCGCAGAGGATGTAGGTTTTGACGGTTGGCTCAGATGAAGTCTTGATGTGGTATAATTGTTTACAGTATACCGAGTAGTGGGGTTTCGAAAACATGCACAAGAAATGCACTTTTATAATTCGCAAGTTTTTCACACCGTTTGCATTTATCTGTGTACATAATTATTATTCCAACTTAGCACTATGCAATAACTTATTTGATATGGGCCATGCAAGCCTACGGATATGACGACTTAACCATAACCGTAATTAATACGTGGCCTTTACATTTTTTTGCATCGGCTGCCAACGCGACCACACAGACAAAGTTTATCGGCAAGCAGAATCATTTGGAGCGTTTAGTAGGTCAGGACCTCTCACGGACTAACAAATGACTGAGGTCGGCAGCCTCCCGTGTTGACGTCATCGGTGATGGCACGATGCCCTCCGTGTGCTCAGTTATTGCTGTGAGGCTGACTGATGTGCACTGACGCGGTAGCACCACAGAGTGAACGATGGCCTCGGTCCAGACGCGGTTGCTTCGGGATGTTCGCGCGACTGACTCGTTCACGAATCCAGAGAATTAAATTTATCTTAGCAATTTTCTTCCGAAAATAATTTCTTGTTCTGTTGCTCTGCAATATGCATATATGTGTGTGTGTGTGTGTGTGTGTGTGTGTGTGTGTGTGTGTGTGTGTGTGTGTGTGTGTGTGTGTGTGTGTGTGTGTGTGTGTGTGTGTGTGTGTGTGTGTGTGTGTGTGTGTGTGTGTGTGTGTGTGTGTGTGTGTGTGTGTGTGTGTGTGTGTGTGTGTGTGTGTGTGTGTGTGTGTGTGTGTGTGTGAGTGAGTGAGTGAGTGAGTGAATGAATGAGTGAGTGAGTGAGTGAGTGAGTGAGTGAGTGAGTGAGTGAGTGAGTGAGTGAGCGAGTGAGAGAGTGAGGAAGGGGAAGGAGTGCGAGAGGGTGGAGCGAGAGTGTGAGGGAGCGATGTCTGAAGGAGTTGGCGCTTTTAGCGACAGATTTATTCATATGTGCGCAGAAACAGAAAACATCCGGCGACCAAAACAACTTCCTTTGCTCCCGTTCTACTCCACATGTTGTCGAACACACTGACGGTACTAAAGTGTTCCTAATGTTATAAACATCCTATTGCAGACGTGCGGCGAGATACGACACTGAGTTTAATGCAGTTACGAACACTTGACCTTCTTGAAATACACTTGAACAATTTCAACAAATATATGACAATATTTACATTTCGCAGTGAATACCGGATTTTCCTGTTTGTAATTACGACACTCAGTTCATCCTGTTGATGTAGACTAGACGAACAGCAAACATCACGACGCAGGAAGTAGTTGTTCCTGTTGTTGATGTTCGATCGATACTCATCGGTCCAATCTGAATTCACTGGAATGTTCCAGCATGTTCTTGGGAAGTAATTGCATTCTATATGTGCATAGCAGTCGTACGAGCAGTGGGCACGTCGCAAGGCCCCATCACCCAAGTCAAATTTCTTAACGACAAAAACGTCATGTCACTGTCTAGTGGGGACAGTGATTAGTGAATGGAACACATTGTCTACTGATTTAATAAATGCTAGTTGTGTGAATTGAGAGATATAGCACAAGCGCTGGTTACACGTATACTGAACAACAAAAGATACGCGAATGTTTCGACGTAAGTTGTTTGTCACAACATAATTAACTCGCCGAACTTTTGTCAACACAGCATGACGCAGCTATATATCGTTATTTCTATTCCGGGTTCGTGACATTCGGATAAAGTGCCGACGCTTTTGAGACGCCCCTTTTTTAACAATAATCAGAGTGTACGTTTTTATTAAAACCGAATCGTAATTCTGAGCAACGGAAACGAAACGGTGCTCTGTCGCGTGATCGTGCACCTTGTCCTCGCAAGCCACCGGAAGTGCTACTACTCCCTCTGGCGTATATATCCTGCACACTGCACCCAACTGCGCCAAATCATTTGTACTTCGGCCCACTTAATGTCTTAGTCGACGCGCTTCTGGCAACCAGACGGCTGAGACGCGCTCGCGCAAAAAAAAATCAAAGAGCGTTTCCAGGAAATGTCTGTCAATACCCGTCCGACCAGCGATGGCGGGTCCACCACCAAATAATGTTAAGTTTCCGTATGCCGGTCTCGTAAATTCCAGTGAGCAATCCCAACTGAAACATCTGCGTCTCGACATGGTGATCTGCCAGGGCTACTTACGTAGTGAGAAGCCCCTGGCGGCGAGGTGCTGCACCTCGTTGCACTGTGTATTATGTTGATTTGTTAGCAAGAAAACAAGTTTAATCTTCCGCATGACGGCTGTTGCGTCAGGAGTTATACCGGAAGACGGGGTGTTGGCGCTGCCGATTTCGCGCAAACAAGACCTATCTGCCGAGGTGCTATCTGGCGAAATCCGTCTGGACATCCAGAACTCTGGCCAAAGGCTAGGCGTAACAACGATAACGTAAACTAAATTTAGCTGGTTCACGTGAACAAAGCAGTACCAAAATAACAATAAGCCTATCTATATAAGCCAAACACAGTCTAACACATGGGTATCAACATTACCGCTTTCGGGCGAGAAATGCCGCTTTTTCCACGGGTCCTGCTTTTCTGGTTTTTGGACGAAATGTCCCACTTTTTTGTAACTTTCAAAAACAAAACAAAATCACGATAAAAATCGATCTATTTGTGGCACACGAGGCCATTCTAGGCACATTTTATTTTTGTTCTTAAGTGATTTCACATTTTCTCGCGCGTGCGTTCACTGCGAACAAGAACGGCACACAGAAACGGTGCCCCCCCAGCACAGCACATTACAAAATGACGAAAAAAAACAAAACGACGAAAGTTGACTGGAGGACGCTTCCCATTTTCCATTAACATTTGTTGACTGATAAGTCCACAGCTTGTAGCAAGTCTTTCATGTAGTTCGCATGTGACAAATAACAAGTACACATGCACCCAATATTCGGAGCTGATAAAGAGTCTGCCGATTTCGTAAACATGATGAGTTCGCCAATAGATGTGCCACTGGTGGCCATTAATGTGTGTTGGCACTTTGAAAATTGTTTCGTACCATTTCAATTTCGTTACACTTATAGCATCTTCAACGATGACAGATAGTGTCCGCTGGCTACGAATGTATAGAATAACAGAGCTTACCCGGTACAACCAGTGGCGCCTCTGGGGCATAATATAACACTAAAAAAATTTTAGAAAAGAGAAATCGCGTCAGATTGTCGACGGACGTACAACGCTGAAACAATCGCGTATCCAGGCAAACGTATTTAGGCCAACGTATCTAGGTCAACGCGTACTCAATCGAGTTCGAAGATATTCAAACGTCAGATCAGCCGATCTTCGCTTGCTGATGCTAGCGTCGTGATTTCTGTTTAATATCAGTAAGCGTTAGGTGTACGTTCGGTATATTATTTGCTGAAACTGTAATTATGTAGCTATTCGCGTTCCTCCTGTTGTCGTGGATACAACAGTGTTCCGACTCCGACTAATTTAAACTACAGCATTGTCCCATTGTATCGATTCCGTGATGCATTGCGTTTATAAACACGTGCACGTGCACATATGCACGAGCGGGGGGTGCGCACACGCACACAAACACATAACCACGCACGCACGCACGTGTGTACATATAGTGTATGTAACCGTTGTCCAATGCACGCATTATGAACATCCAAATCCACCTAGATGCCAGTATTGCCACCCTTCAACCGTTATATTAGATCATCCGTAGATAATAAGTGGCAGGTTTATCAAACATGTAGCGTGGGTTATCACATCACTGAAGTGCCAAGTGGACGTTGATCGCTATTTGCAGAATCTATGTGCACGTGGGACGCGACAATCGACGGCAAACCGGCTAAAATGCACCTGCTGGACACGACGGCACAGGTAAAGCAATCGTCACAATGTAACTTGTGACACTCTAGTAGCCAGTCTTGGTGTGCAGAGATAACGGTATGCAGTCCGAGATAACGGTATGTAGTCCGAGATAACGGTATGCAGTCCGAGATAACGGTATGCAGTCCGAGATAACGGTATGCAGTCCGAGATAACGGTATGTGTGTATCTGTGGTATTTGCGTTGAGTGCTGATCAATTGCTAATAACAACATGTTGAAGTGTATGTACATTGTTGTTGTTGATGTTGTTGGTGTTGTTGATGTTGTTGGTGTTGTTGGTGTTGTTGGTGCTGTTGGTGTTGTTGGTGTTGTTGGTGTTGTTGGTGTTGTTGGTGCTGTTGGTGTTGTTGGTGCTGTTGGTGTTGTTGGTGTTGTTGGTGTTGTTGGTGCTGTTGGTGTTGTTGGTGTTGTTGGTGTTGTTGGTGTTGTTGGTGTTGTTGGTGTTATTGGTGTTGGTGTTGTTGGTGCTGTTGGTGTTGTTGGTGCTGTTGGTGTTGTTGCTGTTGTTGGTGTTGTTGGTGCTGTTGGTGTTGTTGGTGCTGTTGGTGTTGTTGGTGTTGTTGGTGTTGTTGGTGCTGTTGGTGCTGTTGGTGTTGTTGGTGCTGTTGGTGTTGTTGGTGTTGTTGGTGTTGTTGGTGTTGTTGGTGCTGTTGGTGTTGTTGGTGTTGTTGGTGCTGTTGGTGTTGTTGGTGTTGTTGGTGCTGTTGGTGTTGTTGGTGTTGTTGGTGTTGTTGGTGTTGTTGGTGCTGTTGGTGTTGTTTGTGTTGTTGGTTTTGTTGGTGTTGTTGGTGTTGTTGGTGTTATCGACATTGCTCTTGCTACTGTTGCTGCTGCGCTTCTTTTACCATCATCAATACACGTGATAGCGTTACCAATCCTTATGATCCTTATGATCCTTATGATCCTAATGATCGTTCTTGTCGTAGGAGCCGTGTGAGACGCGTCAGAACGACAAGATGAAGTGGGCCGACGGCTTCCTCGTCGTCTTCTCCCTCACTGACCGTACGAGCTTCGACAGTGCGCGGTCACTCATTGATCACATGCTGCGGCTGTCAGCGGGTCGCCGACCGGCCGTCGTCCTCGTCGGCAACAAGAGCGACCTGCGACACTTGCGGGCCGTTACCGAGACAGAGGCCCGGGACTTGGCCGCCGTGCTCGGCTGTCCGTACGTGGAGACGTCGGCGAGCGACGCCTACGAGGGCGTGGCCGAAGCCTTCACGACGCTGTTCGCCGAGGCTCGAGCGGCCGCCAAGCGCGACAAGATCCATTCTCTGCTTAATCGTTGTCCCATGTCGACCATCTCGCACATTCGTGACACGCTCAAGAGTATGACCGATTCCCGGGCGCGAACTAACACGTTCTAGTGCTGCTCTCGTTTTAGTGCTTATGGATTAAGGAATATCGACGTGCGTTCTAGTCTCTGCCTCCTCTACGTGTGCATGTGGAATAAACATTCGCGACTGTTGCCATTTGAGTGTGGAGACCGAAGTTTCGTGGTTCGTCCATTGAACCTAGCGCTGTAGCAACAATTGAAGCGGTGTGGCAGAGGTGGTTACTGTGTGCATAACATTTGAAACTAATCACGAATTTATAGTTATAGTAACTATAGAGACATTCCACGTTTAGTTGGGACGAACAACTTACTAGAGTAACTGTTGCCCACACGTAATACACGTTAGATACTCAAGCGTTCACCTTCACTGTTTTAATAACCAATGGACTACTTTTCTACGTGTAATAACCATTACATAGATAACTTTAGACATTGTATAGTGCGATGTATTCGATTGTTTCAACATTGTATTATCCGTGTGTTAAGTGGTAATTTATGATGTGCTTCAAAGGAAACGGAAAGGTATTTGGAACGTAGCCTATATCGGCCTTCGCCACCGCAGCGACACCACACGGGGGGCCTGGAACGAGCCAAGTAGTTCCGGCGGTTTAATGATATAGGAGATGCGACTAATTTCCTGCCAGTTCAACTGTGTATATGATTTAGCGATGTTTGTGTTGCAAACGTTACACTTTATCTGACCATGCATTGTTTTCTGTGACGTCAATGTATGACATTGTATTCGCTAAGATTCAGCCAAATGTCGACAAAACAAGATAATGCCAGTTATTAAAATGGGTGATTCTCTTTATGAAAGCTGCGGCAACGTTACTAGTTGGGTTGGGGCAAGTGGCGCCGCTTTGCGGACTCTCGAGTCTAACAAGAAATTATGTCCTTTTGGGTTTATTGGCTGTAGTGTTAACTAGGCGTCTGCTAAATAGGGGTGCCATTTTAGGTAAATGCTCGACAAATCTTCGTCATCATATGAAATGTTCTGTCCTGAAATGAGGTGGAATTATATTTCAATTGGCAAGTATCCTTATGATCTTAGTGAAAATTAGTGAAAGTTAAAAAACGCAGCCAGCGTTGTTACATTGCCGTGAGGTCTTGCGTTAGGATATTAAACTGTGACGTCAATACAACACATGTAATCACGTAACAGTAAGGATAATAGTCTAGTTTCATCGGAGACCCCACTGCTTAGAGTGTTGGCGGTACTTCACAGGCAATGGAAGTTGTAAATAAAACACTTGTAAAGTACAGTAAATTATAAGTATTAAACCAATCGACTGGATAAAGAAGTTCTAAAAATTATTCCTGATTAATTCCTAATCAGATTAGGGAGCGAAAAAACAATAAATAAAAAATCGTCTTTCGCATACTCACACATGTACAATCACACGTACACATACATATGCACGCATGCACGCACGCACGCATACACATGCACATACGTATACACGCACGCAAGCACGCACACACACACGCGCGCAAGAACGCACGCACGAAATACAATAATACGACAATACATACCAGAAACTCTTGCACCCTTGTACACGGGTTGTTTTGTTTACTACACTGTATCGGTTGAGGTACATTGTTTGCTCGCTGCCATTTACAGGCAACAGGGACGGTAAGTCTCGCGACCTAGTTTTAGCTCTGCGCTTATAAAATGTTATTCGTAACTGATGAATTTGACCGAGAGTGCACCTGTTGCATGCATGCATTAATGCTCTCTCTCTCTCTCTCTCTCTCTCTCTCTCTCTCTCTCTCTCTCTCTCTCTCTCTCTCTCTCTCTCTCTCTCTCTCTCTCTCTCTCTCTCTCTCTCTCTCTCTCTCTCTCTCTCTCTCTCTCTCTCTCTCTCTCTCTCTCTCTCTCTCTCTCTCTCTCTCTCTCTCTCTCTCTCTCTCTCTCTCTCTCTCTCTCTCTCTCTCCCTCTCTCTCTCTCTCCCTCCCTCCCTCCCTCCCTCCCTCCCTCCATCCATCCCTCCCTCCCTCCCTCCCTATCTCTATCTCTGTATGTATGTCTGTCTGTCTGTCGGCATGTCGGTATGTCGGTCTGTCTGTCTATCTGTCTGTCTCTCTGTCGGTCTGTCTGTATGTCGGTCGGTCGGTCGGTCGGTCGGTCGGTCGGTCGGTCGGTCGGTCGGTCGGTCGGTCGGTCGGTCGGTCGGTCGGTCGGTCGGTCGGTCGGTCGGTCGGTCGGTCGGTCGGTCGGTCGGTCGGTCGGTCGGTCGGTCTGTCGGTCGGTCTGTCGGTCGGTCGGTCGGTCGGTCGGTCGGTCGGTCGGTCGGTCGGTCGGTCGGTCGGTCGGTCGGTCGGTCGGTCGGTCGGTCGGTCGGTCGGTCGGTCGGTCGGTCGGTCGGTCGGTCGGTCGGTCGGTCGGTCGGTCGGTCGGTCGGTCGGTCGGTCGGTCGGTCGGTCGGTCGGTCGGTCGGTCGGTCGGTCGGTCGGTCGGTCGGTCGGTCGGTCGGTCGGTCGGTCGGTCGGTCGGTCGGTCGGTCGGTCGGTCGGTCGGTCGGTCGGTCGGTCTCTGTCTGTCTGTCTGTCTGTCTGTCTGTCTGTCTGTCTGTCTGTCTGTCTGTAGTTCAGCTCATTTCACCGTAGTTCAGCTTATTTTACCTCAGGATCACAAATTATGCGTGATTTCGCCACAAAGACTTCCGTCATAGTGCGGGTGGGCCTCTATCTTTCACAATGTTCATCTCACTCTGTCGGCTGCCTACTTCTACCGATCATACTTTGGGTGCGGTTAAACACGTTGCGATTTACCCCACATGACTGACACTGTCGCCATCTGGCGAATGCATGAACCACTATCGCCTCCTACATGTGCCTATGGGAATCAGTTTCATGTGGTGCAACCATTATAACACAAATACACGTGACGTTGGAATTGGTGTGTGGTTATTTATTATGTGGATACGTAATCATTTATATTGTCTTGACTTACTAACAATTATACGTAAATGCATTTGTGATGTAACCAATTGTATGATACCCGTCATCACCGTTATTTGTATTAGCACGTATCTAGTATATATGTTCTCATCATTCGCTCACTCAGTCCTCGACTCTCCCACTGGAGCGTGGGGAGACAACACATCTCCTCCATCTTGCGCGGTCTTGGGCGAGCCAGCTGAATTCGTTCTATGTCTTCCCAGCCAGCTTTGTTTCTTCTTCCACAGTTCTTCTCCAGGTGCCAAGTCGTCTGCCTCTTCTCTTTTTTTCCAAGTGGTATCCAATTCAAGGCGGCATATGGAAGATTATTTCTATTCGTGCGGAGAACCTGGCCAATCCATCTCCATCGTTGCATCTTTGTTATCTCATAACTAGCCTTAACGGGATGTACAATGACACGTATTAGCAATGCTGCCGTATGAAAATCTTACTATAATCCTGCAAGTGTTTGTATATATGTATGTACGTTTGTATGTACGTTTATGTGTACGTTTGTATGTATGTCATGTTACTCCTCATAGACACTTTGCATCTCGGGCGCCAAGGTTTCAGGGGTTCAACTACGACCCCACGGTCGGGTCGTCACAATGTAATTTTTTTCGAAATTCCCCTCGCTGTTACCCTTTCCATGAACAATCGAATTACCCTTTGTAGTCATTACGTACAACTGTCAGGAACACTTTGCGAACAGTTACGTACAAGTGTTCAAACGTCATGCGTCTTTCCTTTGATCCCAAGTTACGTAACCCAAGGGCGAGGCGTCGCCTGACTTTGTTATGTGCAAGTGTTACGTAGCAATTTCGAGAGTTGGTTTCCCAGAATGCATTGGCAGCACCAAGTACCAAGGCATAGGTGGATAGTCCAGTAAAAAAAAATATTGTGATCGTGACAGTCACTTACGAACTACCAAGGTATCCCGTCCGAGGATGGGCATTTTGCTAGTAATATTAATCATCATCATTATTGACGACGTATAGGTAACTATGTTGTGCGTCGTTGTATGATGAGGTGTCTACAGTGGTCAGACGTTAGAAATGTGCAATCAATACAATTTATACAATTTGGCTGTTCCGTTACGCTTGCATACCTTGCCCTGGCCATAAGTGGCATTGTCAACAGACATTTGGCGACCCGATGGACGACATTCGCGCGCGATGAGACGATTCCCCGGCAGACTTCATCCACTAACGCGGACATTAACATAGTTGCGCACAATAACGATGTGTAACGGCGAAATGCGGTCCACCTCACTGCCGCTTTTATGTTGTTCAAACGCAGCGAGTGTCGCCCCAGGGCCGACAACACGTCAACCCGTCGTCCCGGCTTCCGGGCGCAAGTCGCCCCGGGCACGGCGAAACAACGCCGTTTTATGGCGCGCAGAATCGTGACGACGATCGAAGCATGGGACGGCGGTAGGTGTGACTTCGCGGCCAATTCACGATAGAGTCAGTGTCCGCGGACAAAGCGCTTATGCCGCAGCGGTTAATTGGTGGAAATACATGATAAGGATTACTGAAAGAAACTGCGAACGTGACGGTTATGTCGGACGAGGTGTAACGCGAAAGGATGCCGGTTTTGTGGACGTGGTTAATTAGCGGCTGGGTCGTTCTACTGGTCGTGTGCGGACCGGACGTTTCAGCCGGAGAAGGTACAGTGTGCGGTCTTCGAATACACAGTAGTTTAACAAGCTTTCAAAATGTGGTCATTAAAAAAGCTCCAGGTGATATGGCGACAACAAAGTTCAGCTATTGTTCATCTACATGTGTTCACATATTTGTCAATTATCAGTTAAATACTTATTCGCACTAGGATTTAAACCATGAGCTGATAGTTTGTTCTAATCATTTAGCGTCCTATTTGAGAATTACCAATCTACCATTTACGTTGTTCTAATCATTTAGCGTCATCTCTGATAATGACCAATTTACCATTTACGTTGTTCTAATTATTTAGCGTCCTCTTTGAGAATGACAAATCTACCATTTAGCGTCTTCTTTGAGAATGACCAATCTACCATTTAGCGTCCTCTTTGAGAATGACCAATCTACCATTTAGCGTCCTCTTTGAGAATGACCTATCTACCATTTAGCGTCATCTTTAAGAATGACCAATCTACCATTTAGCGTCCTCTTTGAGAATGACCAATCTACCATTTAGCGTCCTCTTTGAGAATGACCAATCTACCATTTACGTTGCCCTTTTATGTTGTTACTTCGTGTCCTTATTTGTTATACAGTGCTTAATTTTGAAAATAATAATTTTATTAATACATGAAATAATCATTCAGTATTTTAAAAGGTCTTTGTGCCGTAAAGTTCCCAACCTACACTTTAGACATTCATAGCTAAAACATATCTCAGTTCTACGATCAATCGTTATTTGTACCTGCCTATGTTTGGCGTATATGCACAGGTGCATGGTGCGTGCGTGCGAGCGTGTATGCGTGTGTACATGTGTGCTTGTGTACGTGAATATGTATGTGTATATGCATGTGTGTGCGCGCGCGCCTTCATTATTATATCAGTGTATGCACTAATCATTCTTAACTTGGTCTACACATAATTTGAAATTGAAAAACAAACAATGTCAACGTTAAGTCGGCAGGACATACAGTAACATGTCACCATCACCTAAAACTCCACCAGTTTGTACTCGCTTATCATCCACAGCTCGTCAACGAACTGATCCAACTGTTCACGACTGAAATTGATAACCGACTAGAAACTGCCTAATCCGTTTGTTTTGGCGAGCTGCTGAGCTTGGATTTTAGCGCAATATAAGTGACTTTCCTTAATTGCATTGTATTGTATTGCATTGCGTTACACTGTGTTGCATTGCATTTCATTGTATTGCATATCCGATATTTCCTACAACAACAAACCAGAATGCATTAATTCAACTACAGAGACAACACATGAAACAACCTGTGTTGGGTGCGGCAACGGTATCGCAGCCTCCAGCCAGCATACCAACTTCAAGGAACGTCGTGTGCGTAATGTCGTTTGTGTAACGGCCGTTCCACGCCCCCGGCAAATGTCCTCGGCCGCCTATTTCGTGGTGTTGCGCCGCCCGTTTGTGCCGTCCAATAAGTTATGGTCCGGAAGTAGGCACGCCTCGAGACCATGCCGTGGACAAAATAGTGCTTGTTTTAGTTACATGGTCAATAGTATTGCTAATTTACTTCCGTAGTTCTGCACTGATATAACGCTTGTAGAAGGTATTAGGTGTTTGTGTATCTTTTTGGTCAATACAATAGAAGAAGTTCGTATTTAATATGAACTTGACAGCCGCTTCTTGTGTCATAAAAAATCGTACTTTATTTCCATTCTAATTATGTAGTTCAACCGTTGTAGTTAAATTAATTGTACACCAACATTTAATGCTTTAATGTATCATTATGTATGTTGCTGTATTATTTATCTTTTGATACGATTATTTCATGTATACTGTGACTTCGACGAGTTTTAATTCAACATACTTAAACGTACATAGTTTGATCGTTTTTATTGTAAAATCGTGTCAATGTTATTTTAATAAACCACACTTTTTAATATAAAATTTGACTGTTATATGTCTATGAATATCAACCATGACATTCAACATAAAGTGAAAAAAATTATATTCGGGGCGAAACATTCAAATTAAGCAGATAACGATCTAAGTATGTTTAAAAATTGTGCTTCATTGGGCTATCAACATTGATATAATGTACATTGTTTGATTTGATTTCACGATATAAATTATTATAGAGTATGTGCATTTAGCTTTCGTCCAATGAACTGCGCATTGCTACCAATCTGAGTGGCGCGACTATCCGACGTAAGACCACTCTTGTGTTTTAGCGAAACCAATGCAAAACATCAGTCAGGCAATTCCACGCTGTACGCAAAGTTCTGCTTTCCAACATTTCATGTTGGAAAGGAGTAGAAGCTGCGGTGTAGGAGACAGTCTGGCATGCCGAAAAGCATCCCATTGCCGTAGTTAATGCTACGTTACAAATGCATGCGTTAGGCATTTGCACTCACTGGTTGTTATGGAGTCTCTACTTCTCGGATGCAACCCTCTCTAGCAACTAAAGGTCCGTTCATACAAGCGATTTGATGTACATTTTCGGGCAACACCAAGTCGCTTGACAACGCGCTATAAAATCACGCGCACGTTCACAAGAACAATGAGCCTAAACACTGCAAATGCGACCTATTTGTGGGCGCCAATCCCAAATTGAGTTCTAATTAAAGGTCACAACGCTTATATCTGCTAGTGCCCTGCACGGGCCGGGCTTTGGGTCCAAGCCCTGCCTGGCCCGCAGCCCATGGGCCGGGCCGGGCCGGGCTTCTGCAAAATTGGTTAATGCTCAGCTGTTGACCAGTCACTGACAGCGTTTCACACGTTATTCTGTAAAAATACTATCATACTACCATTAAACATTACCCAGGCCTTCGCTTGCGACACAAATACAATATGTGTCATTGTCGCAAACCGTAGGTCTCATGGTTTATGCGGACGAGTTGACAGCTATGTGACCTGTGTGTGGTTTCAGAGCGACAGACAGACGGGTGCTACGGCGGCTACCTGCTGCTCGACTGTGACGGCGACGGCGACAGGCGACATATCCACGTCATACGCGAGACATACGGGCGACACCCACAGGACAAATGTCGCCCGAGCCCTGACAAGACAGATTGCGCGATCAATGGCAACTTCTACCGGAATCTGTGCGAGGGAAACGTCACTTGTCGCCACCTAGGGGTGCCCTGGATACTCATCGATACCCCAGAATGCCCCGCGGTCTACACGAACTACGTCCGGATCATCTACCGGTGCCTGGACAATGGCGTAACAGGCACGTGACATGCATATGAGATTGTGTTATATTTTTTAATATTAGCTGTTTAGTGGCGTGGGTATTTATTTTAAAATGCACTTTAAAAAAACAGTAATTACTAAAATAAGAAAATAAGACATACAACACTAAAAATCTGTATATGTCTGTATGTCTGTCTGTATGTATGTATGTATGTATGTATGTATGTACGTGTGTACGCGTGTACGTGTGTGTGTGTGCGTGTGTGTGTGTGTGTGTGTGTGTGTGTGTGTGTGTGTGTGTGTGTGTGTGTGTGTGTGTGTGTATGTGTGTGTGTGTGTATGTATGTATGTATGTATGTATGTATGTACGTATGTATGCATGTGCGTATGTACGTATGTACGTATGTACGTATGTACGTATGTATGTGTGTGTGTGTGTATGTATGTATATATGTCTGTCTGTATGTATGTATGTATCTATGTATGTATGTATGCGTATGTATGTATGTATGTATGTACGTTTGTACGGGTGTATATGTGTATGTGTGTATGTATGTGTATATATGTATGTATGTACGTACGTATGTATTTATGTATGTCGGTCTGTCTATTCATATACCTACAATATATATCTGTCTTTTTTATTCAAATAAGCCCATTTCCTGATAATAATAATTCTTCACATCAATAAATTATTCATATTCATAATAATTTAAATTCAGACACGTTAGTTTCCATGGCTGATCCTGAAAGTTTTATTTCAAACGTGGCAACGGTTAAGAGGAGGCTGTTTTGTTTACACCTTATTATACGAACCCGATATTATGACCAATGTTTGTTACGTGTGGACGGTGTCGCCGTTATGTTGTCAGCGGCACCAACAGTGACTCCGGGGACGACATGTCGTGTGGACAACGACTGTGGCCGTAACGCCCGGTGTGACGGCGGACTGTGTCGCTGCCAACACGGCTACTTCCTCCGTCGCCACGGCTGCGGTGAGTCGGCACCCGTAGTGGACCTATGTACTACTATGGGGTCGGTGGTGGTTGGGATGGCTGGTGGTGGTTGGGATGATGAGTGGTAGTTGGGATGGCGGGTGGTGGTTGGGATGGTGGGTGGTAGTTGGGATGGCGGGTGGTGGTTGGGATGGTGGGTGGTAGTTGGGATGGCGGGTGGTAGTTGGGATGGCGGTGGTACTTGGGATTGTGGGTGGTAGTTGGGATGGTGGGTGGTAGTTAGGATGGTGGGTGGTAGTTGGGATTTTGGGTGGTAGTTTTGATGGCATGTAGTTATCAATGGTTGCACGTTATTCTGAATACAAGCACTGTGTAGCCCTGTTATATTATATAACTTTACAAACGGCAATGCGTTACCCACTAACAATTTGTATATTAGTTATTGTATGTTTATGTATGCATCATACGAACTGCAGCCAATTAAGGTCAAATTTCACTTGTGCATTAAATGTAGGTTGTACGGACAAGGACAAATAATTAGTATATTGAAATCAGATCAGCATTATGGGACAAAGTGAACGAACTACCAACGAGGGTTATGACAAATAAATCAAATTTATTAAATAATTGGCATTTCAGTTGCAAAGATCCGAACGCATTCGGCATGTTTCGACAGCGACATATGTCTAGATCTCAACGCAGAGTGTCGACGCGGCTCCTGCTCCTGTAAAGCTGGATATTTCTACAAACAAGGAACATGCTGTAGGTTGCCGTGATGCCTAGACAGTCGTGATGCCTAGACAGTCGTGATGCCTAGACAGTCGCGCATTTGAATATGTATTGCCATCATCAATAATAATTATGTGTCTATAAATATGAGTTTCATTTGCTTGTACTAACATCATTCCAGTAGTCCAATATGATCGAATTCTACGTGTGTGTTTGTGTGTGTGCGTGCGTGCGTGCGTGCGTGCGTGTATGTGTGTGTGTGTGTGTGTGTGTGTGTGTGTGTGTGTGTGTGTGTGTGTGTGTATGTAACACAGCATTTACAATGTTTTGATGTTTGAATTTTAAATAACGTCATACTATATATATATATATATATATATATATATATATATATATATATATATATATATATATATATATATATATATATATATATATATGTGTATATATATATATATATATACAAACATACATTCATATATGTATATATATATATATATATATATATATATATAACATATATATATATATATATATATATATATATATATATATATATATATATATATATATATATATATATATATATATATATATATATATATATATATATATATATATATATATATATATATATATATATATATATATATATATATATATATATATATATATATATATATATATTTTATGCAATAACCAACACAAGTCCGATGTAGCAGTGAATTGAAACAGGCCAAATAAATGACGTTTTATTATTGCAAAGTGGACTGCTTATCAAGCAGCCACTTTGGGAAGAACATTAACAGGAATGTGAGCTCCTCAAAGCAAACCAGACAGGAACTGAACACATGTACAGCCCCGTCCGTCAAGTTTCTCAGAGCCCACATTCCTACAAGCATGACGATAACATATATACATCAAAAAGTCGTCATGAACATGTAATGTCAATGCTAACCTCTGGCACACGAACGTGCCATGTTCATCGAATCATCAACTAATCAGTTATGTTCCGGTGGTTCGTCAAGCGTGGTTAACCACCGTAACATCGTCCTCTTGCAGTTGCCAAATTGCCACTGCACTACAAATGTGACGTTAAATACGACGCCTGCTTTGATCCGTTGGCGCAGTGTCGAGGCGGCTTCTGTCGTTGCCTAGTAACGTGTTTCGAACGTGACTTTATTTGTGGTAGGTGCTTACTAACAATCAACACGCCTACTCTATCGCTATATTCAGCTTAAAGTTATAGTTATTTGGTTCTTTGAAATAACGATTATGTTATCTGCATTGGATACGTTTCTATTTGCTATGTATCGTTTCCTCAGCTTACGACTTTTTATTGATGTAATGTAATGATGATGTAACTGCCTTTGTCCTTGAACAGCTCTTTTTTATGGAGAACTGTTTCATTGATAATGTAACTGCCTGTGTCCTTGAATAGCTCGTTTTATGGAGAACTGTTTTATTGATGATGTAACTTCCTGTGTCCTTGAATAGCTCTTTTAATGGAGAACTGTTTTATTGGAGAACTGTTTTAATATTGAATGTGTGTGCAGGAGACAGCGATTCCAATGAACGGCAGTAACTGATGAATAGCATCGCTGTTATACAGGAATGTATTCTGCCTGCAATATAAATGGTTTTGCATTCTGGAAGATGGAAGATACCTCCACTCCATTATAAGTTGTTTTACAGTAAGAAAGGTGCCTCTGCTCTACCCTTGTCGCCCCAGTGACGTCTGTCGCGATCCCAATGCCTCTTGTATGAACAATCTCTGTCGCTGTAGCGCTAACTTCTACATCAAAGACAACAAATGTGGTAGGTATTGTGGTAGGTCAGTGGGAACAGTAGTTTTTCTTTGCGCATATACTCAGGATACCTCTGGTAGGTGGAATTAATTAAATACATCTGTGGCATTTAGCCAACAGGTGACGCCACACAAAACCGTGCAATTTTGACAAATCTTCGCAGGTAATATTTTTGTAGGTCGATGATTTGTTTAGCCTGGTAGGAGGAATCGCAATTCTTTGTGACATAAACGTTCACACTTAACGAATAATAGTATAGTAAGCCGATGATATGAATTGAGTTTGTGTCTAATGGATATGAATTATGAATTTTTGCCGTATTGTTGATTTTACCAACTTCCTGTCGATTCTATCGAGCTTATGGTATAATCAGCACTAGGAATCAGGAATTGTTTATGCGACAAGACGTATCATAAATTAACAATTACAACGTATTACATATAATTATATATAAACTGCATGAATCCATAAATAATAATGCTCATTATACAGGTCTGAAACCATGTCGGTCTGGGAGATGCCAATAAGACCATAATTTGGTCGCTAACGTGACAACCACCTATATAAAATTACAAATTATGCAGTAGAATCGTGTGAGGGATTCAATACGACGAAATGTTAAGTATCGCATGAGTATATGCTTAACAATAGAATACAAACTCGTAACATTTGAGATGGCATGGATAGGAAATGAGTTTGATAGTAAATAGTTATCACATAAGTGGCCAAGATAACCATTCAGGATATCACAACTTGAGCTGTACTGTGACAGAAAGAAATTCTTTGCGTAGGAGCTCATTCCTTGCAGTGAATGAGAGCGAAGTAGCGTGTAATTAATTACACGGGCAATACTAAAACGGGCTGATTTCCTGGCAAGTTTAGTATTTGCTCTTTCAACATGTCTGTCATGTCGATTTCTGTATAATGTATATGGACATCTTCATTTTCTCTTACGTCTACCCTTGAATAATATTTGCAGGTAAATTTCCAGTTACGTATCTTTGATAAAATGTCTGCTGTTGTAACCTAATAATGTAAGACTTGTTGTGTTCTCGGCTGTGAAGTAGTCTAATTCTACCAAAATGTCGCTTCATAGATTCATTATAATCATTGCAGTAAACGAAGTGCCATTGAATGGTCGCTGCTCAGCTTCGGACAGATGTGGCGACGTGAATGCGGCGTGTGTAGTCGGCAGATGCAGTTGTGTCGCTACGCACTTCGAGAAGAATGCAATGTGTGGTAGGTGACGTCATCAGGTCTTGTAATACTCGGTGGAAGATTCTCGTCCTGAAACATAACATGGTTTGTTCGTTGCTGGGCACACCGATGGTCCTAGCACAGAGTGGACTGCAGACCCGGTGCTTCTTTCTTTTATTATTTCTTTCTTTCGTTCTTTCTTTCTGTCTATCTGTCTGTGTGTCTTTCTTTCTTTCGGAAGGAATACACTATACGTGGTAGGGGATTGTGTGCGGAGCGACCACTGCGTCTCTCATGGACATTAAAAGACGACGTTAAAAAATACATCATCAGTTAAAACAAAAATGAAAAGAAAATACAAATGTAATGATCCTTTTATGTAATTCATAATCGTTATAATAAGAGAACTACAAATGCAACAACAAATTAAGGTATCATATATATATATATATATATATATATATATATGTGTGTGTGTGTGTGTGTGTGTGTGTATGTGTGTGTGTGTGTGTGTGCGTGCGTGCGTGCGTCCGAGCGTGCGTGCGTGCGTGCGTGCGTGCGTGCGTGCGTGCGTGCGTGTTTGTGTGTGCGTGTTTGTTTTTGTTTTGTTCCAATTGTTGTACATCGAATCGACTTTAGAGGTAAATTTTAAACGTGCATTATAAGTGTTGCCCATCATAAGTGTCGCCCATCATAAGTGTCGCCCATCATAAGTGTCGCCCATCATCAGTGTCGCCCATCATAAGTGTCGCCCATTATATCTTATTACTTTCAGTATCTCTAATTCTAAAGACACAATGTACAATGTTCAACAAAATATGTTTACATCCACAACATGGTTTGTTTCAAAGTTGTCAGAGTCCCTCTCTACTACCGTTGTGACGTCACCGACACATGTGCCGACCCTGCCGCTGAGTGCCGCCCTGGTCAACTACGATGTCTGTGCAAGGAGAATTATTACGTTACAGGCGATCGGTGTGGTAGGTTCAGGATAATACGTTTTATTTCATGTAACAATCTGTCAACCCGTCAGTCACATTGTCACGAGACAACGAGTCAATTAACCAATGAATCACTAATTAATTGAATTTGATGGTAATTTACAAATTTCAGAATGTTATAAGTATGCAACACATGCATTTTACCAGCAGTGGTTTGTTGTTTTCCACAGTGTTAAGTATTCCGCTGGGTGGCGCCTGTGCTTCGCAAGATGTCTGCCGCGATCGCCACGCCACCTGTGTAGCTGGACGGTGTGAGTGCCTGTCTGGCTACGAGGCACGGGCAGGAGTCTGCTGTAAGTTCATTCTCCGGTCTTTATTATGCTAACAACATCGCCTTAGTCATATATGTACGTAACATGCCTAGTAGGATTTGACTGTTATTTGAAATTCATCGCGCGAACATTCTTGTTTACACAATGCATTGCAAAATGTGTTGCATTGTGTTGGTTATACTAATAACGCGGCACACGAATATTGGGCATAGGACATAAACAAAAACATAAAACCTGGTTTTAACAACGATTAACTAGAAGCTGTGTATTTTCATTACGAGTTGTGTAACTGCGAAACATATGCTACAAAGATTTATTTTTCGAAAAATAAAAAAGTACTGATGAATATAAATATTACGCAGGCGTTTATCACGAGCAACTGTTTATCACTCAACTCAAAGGGTCTCATATTTGTAATTTAAGGGGAATAAATGAGGAGTTACTGCATTCTACGATTGCACACGGTACTTTCATCACCACAAAATGTGCGTTAAACGTGGTCGTTGCATTTACAGACCGTCGACTGGCTGTTGGAGACGTATGCGGTGCGACAGACTCGTGTGCCGACCTCAATGCCGAATGCAAGAACGGTCGATGCCAGTGCAGTGAACAGTTCTATCTGAAGATCAACATGTGTGGTGAGCCCCTCCTGCAGTCAGACTCACGCACGCCTCCATGCACGCACGCACGCACGCACGCACACGCGGCGCACACGACGGGACAATTAAATTGAAGCTGTCCATAGTTTCAGTCTCTACTCGACTAACACTGTTGGATACACAATTTTTCAAAGTAGGAAAATCAGGCATCATCATCTTTAAAAAAATTTCACTCGACTATTCATCCAGTCACTCAGTCACTCAGTCACTCAGTCACTCAGTCCTCTTCGCTCCCGCTGGAGCATAAGACGCCAACAAATCTCCTCCGGTCAGCGCGGTCTTTGATGAGCCAGCTGAATTCATTCGCGGTTTCCACAGTTCTTCTCCACGCTCGGATGTGTAAATCGATGAACTTACCACACCGAGCGCCTGTAACGTAACACTACCGGGCAGTAAGATGTAACACTACCGGGAAGTAAGAAGTAACACTACCGGGAAGTAAGAAGTAACACTACCGGGCAGTAAGATGTAATACTACCGGGAAGTAAGAAGTAACACTACCGGGAAGTAAGATGTAACACTACCGGGAAGTAAGATGTAACACTACCGGGCAGTAAGATGTAACACTACCGGGAAGTAAGAAGTAACACTACCGGGAAGTAAGAAGTAACACTACCGGGAAGTAAGATGTAACACTACCGGGAAGTAAGATGTAACACTACCGGGAAGTAGGATGTAACACTACCGGGAAGTAGGAAATAACACTACCGGGAAGTAAGATGTAACACTACCGGGAAGTAAGAAGTAACACTACTGGGAAGTAAGATGTAACACTACCGGGAAGTAAGATGTAACACTACCGGGAAGTAAGATGTAACACTACCGGGAAGTAAGACGTCTTATGCTGTGCACGCAAACACTGATATATATATATATATATATATATATATATATATATATATATATATATATATATATATATATATATATATATATATATATATATATATATATATATATATATACACACACACACATTATACAGAACAAACAGCAAGTGACGTCAGGGATAATATATATGTTCCCAAACAGTTACTGGGCCTGCGTTAGTTGTGTTTGTTCCATGAGTTCCAATTGTACTGTGTATTTAACTACTGTTGACGCAACATTCATGTAATACACAGGACACGGTTAAACGTGGTATTTATCCGAGATGATAATGTTGATAACGGGCATGATTATAAATGTACTTATATAGTTTAAATGACATGTTTTGATGTGCATTTCCGTCCACAGTTCGGCGTGGTGTCTTGCACGGCGTGTGTTTCCTGAATGGAACTTGCGCAGAGACGCATGTCACGTGTCGCAGTGACGGCGTCTGCGCCTGCGCTGCAGGCTATCACGTGATTCGAGGGGTTTGCGGTAGGTTACACCGCTGTTGTTGAGTAATTCGGGATAAACTGTTGCACTCCGCCACAGAAGGACGCAATCTGCGTAGTGTATGTGAAGTGTGTGGTCGCGTAGAGACACTGGAGTAGAACATGCCCGTCCTCGTGGGGGGAGGGGATCGAGAGTTCGTACGAACTTCCCTTTTTGAGAATTTTTTTACTGTAAAATTTTTCAGAATTTATCCCATAAATATCCGGCTGAGTGTGTTCGCCCGAACTCTCTTTTAAAAAACCTGAGGACTGGCTTGGAGAGGAAAACCATATAATGTTTATATTGGATGAAAGTGTCTCCATACATTTTACAGAACATAGGTTCCACACACTGTTTAATATTATGTACTGTTATGTATTCTTTGCGTCTGCGTGTGTGTACGCGCGTGCGTGCGTGCGTGCGTGCGTGCGTGCGTGCGTGCGTGCGATCTAGCGTGCATGCCTGCGATGTAGCGTGTGTGCGTGCATGCGTGGTGCATGCGTGCGTATGTGCGTGCGTGCGTGCATGCATGCGTGCGTGTGTGCGTGCATTAGTTATTGTCATTATCATCACTATTGGTTACAACTTTGATCGACCGTAAATGATAGATCAGCTTTATCGCAATTATCCACAGATAAGGACGTGGCTCTGAACGGACCTTGTGACAGCGAACATCAGTGTCTCGACAAAAACGCGGAATGTCGCCTTAATCTGTGTCTGTGTAAACCCGACTTCTACGAAGCTGACGGCGCGTGTAGTAAGTGATCATTGCCCTTTCTTCTCGACAAAATGACTATGTGTATCACCAGCTTCGTTGGACGCACAACTCCAACAAGGCTCCGTGCCGAACAACCAGGCTCCGTGCCGAACAACCAGGCTCCGTGCCGAACAGAAACACATTATATTCCACCGAGTGCAGTGAACATATTATATTTTCGAATATATCATTTCGACTCATGTTGTTGTCGTTGTTGTTGTTTTGCCTACATGTTGTTGTTGTTGTTGTTGTTGTTGTTTTGTCTACATGTTGTTGTTGTTTTGCCTGCATGTTGTTGTTGTTGTTGTTGGTGTTTTTTTGCCTACATGTTGTTATTGTTGTTGTTGTCGTTGTTGTTGTTTTGCCTACATGTTGTTGTTGTTGTTGTTGTTGTTGTTGTTGTTTTGTCTACATGTTGTTGTTGTTTTGCCTACATGTTGTTGTTGTTGTTGTTTTGCTTACATGTTGTTGTTTTGCCTTGCTGTTGTTGTTTTGCCTTCCTGTTATTGTTGTTGTTTTGCCTACATGCTGTTGTTGTTTTGCCTTCCTGTTATTGTTGTTGTTTTGCCTACATGCTGTTGTTGTTTTGCCTTCCTGTTATTGTTGTTGTTTTGCCTACATGTTGTTGCATTATAAACATTGAAACAAATTCTGGCAACTAGTTTTCAAAATCATTATTACTAAATTACGACTTAAAAAATATGCACTGGTTCAATGCAGATTAGATTTCCAAACGGGAATAGTTGTAATGTGTTTTGATTGACTTGATAGTAACTCGTGCACAATGAAAGGTGCCCAAAAGCAGTTGAAGAAAAGGATGCGACATAATTGGTCAATGGTTCATATGACATTCAGGAGCGGGCGCCGATGACAAATATTCTTTTTCTTCTAGTTCCAGAATTCAGCAACGTCATATTGACTGACCAGTCTGTGTGTATATGTTGTTGTTGTTGCTACTAGCAGCTGATGGTCGAATGAGGCTTCGTTCAACTAGTCAGCTTTTTTTCAGAACACTATCGCCAAGCCGACCTTTATATGTTGGCATTGAGGGTGTTTACATTCGGGGGGGGGTCATCCGATGTACGCATAGTCCCCAATGTTGAAAGCCAGCCTTTTCGAACAAACGTACCGTGCCTGGTCTGGGCCTGGAAGCGGATGTGCTAATCACTGTACTACCGCGCCTCTTAAATTCAAGAAAAGCGTGTCGATGGTCGTACATATCTCGGCGTACCACGCGTTGTATACACTAACAAGAATGCCCATGCTATGGACGGGGTGACTTAACTGCAACGCTAAGCCGTTTACCGGTTACGCAACTTGGAACAATCGTAGAAAACACGTTTAACGTTGCGAACAATTTACGAAGGGTAACAGTGGGATGAATTTCGAAGTAAAAGTGTTACGTGTCGTTCGTGGGGT
The DNA here is from genome assembly GCA_033239005.1 of Lamellibrachia satsuma. Classification (NCBI taxonomy): domain Eukaryota; kingdom Metazoa; phylum Annelida; class Polychaeta; order Sabellida; family Siboglinidae; genus Lamellibrachia; species Lamellibrachia satsuma. The sequence goes on along the minus strand of BSQZ01000021.1, from coordinate 9,431,001 downwards.
CGTAAATGAACCCCCGAAAGCTTGGCGCCCGAGATGCGAAGCGTCTAGATGGAGTAGCATAGCATACACACTCTATATCGATTATAGTAAGATGACATGTATGTCGGTAGAGCCAAAGGGCAGCGTGAATGCCCCGTGTCTGCCGTCCGGGACGTGTCTCGAGCCAAATACCGTCTGTGAGAGCGGCGTGTGTCGCTGCGCTGTCGGCTACTTTCTCAAGGCTCGACGCGTCTGCAGTAAGTCGGGCATCCTGTTTGTCATCTTCTGACCGTCTTCTCTAAAAGTATTGTGTGACGTCATCAACGTCTGTAGCATATTATCCCTCATCATAAAATCGTATTATATTCATAGCTGTGGAGTAATGCGTGTTGTATTGATTGAATGTTCGACTTCTATGTGCCATGTTTTGTGACATTATCGATTAAGTTATGTTCTGTTCTAGCAACAACGCGGTGTCTTCCAAGTTACATGATTATTTTTGCTGAATACACTCAATACAAATTAATAATAATAATAATAATAATACTTAGCTCAAAGGCGCAACAATTACCAATGTTTCTAAATTATTGGGCAGTGCTCCTACAAACCCTAGAAAAGTGCGAATTATCTGTGAGGTGTGAATTTGCTTCGAGCACTAGTACATATGCCACGTTAGTGAAGTTAATATTCACTCTACTACTGTATGCATTCAGTTGATGGCAATGAACAGACGCTGACCGCTCTCGGATCAGTATAATGAATATTCTGTAGAACGCACCAGCATTTAACATTTAGGACGGGTCTAAATTGAGGGGTATCCGTTTTTGGCGTATTTTTCTGAAAAATGAGGTATGCCACTTTCACAAAATTGTTAAATTGAAAATTTTAAATTGTTAAGAAAATATTTGCTCAATTTTCTATTAATCCCAAAATTCGTTGTGATAGCCGCCTATGGAAGAACTAACTGTGGTCTAAACCCATTTCACAGCGGCCCGAGTAACACTCGACTACCCGTGTGACGTGACCGACCGCTGCGCCGACCCGCATGCGTCCTGTTCGGGGCACGTGTGTGCGTGCACTACCCGATACTACGCTGACAATGGCGTGTGCAGTAAGTTTGCCGACCAACTAGATCTATTTCGTCTACACTAATTTTAGTCGGGCAACCAAATGATATACCATTGTTGACATAATATGTATCATGATATCCATTTGCGTGTGTAGTTCTCATAATTATGGAAATTGAAAACAGTTAGAAAATCCAAGATGACAACCACGGAATTGTGAAAATAAACGTATTATGATATCGTCGCAACCAGATAAGATATAAGCAAGATTAAAATGTTTTAACATTTGTTTTATATTTATTCGAAATTGTGGATAACAGTACAAATATCAACAGCTAAACATTTTGTTTTAAATCGAGCTTGCCTTGAATTTAATGTAATAATTACTTTTATGTAGTTGTACTACTATCGTCACTCATCTGGATTCTGGAACTTTTACGCATGAATATTCGGCAGTGTCATGACGACATACATAATATCATACTTCTATTAACAGAACTGAAGGGGAGGCTGAACACCCCGTGCCTACCCGGGGATCTATGCACAGCCAAAGATGCAGTCTGTGCCCCCAGCAAGATCTGTGTGTGCCGGTCGATGCACTTTGTTAGAAACAACACGTGTGGTATGTGCTTCAACATAATTTCAATTCTTTAATACCAATTACTATATTGGTAATCAAAGGCCGTAGCCAGATGTTTGAAACAAACGAGACATGCGCAACTAATTGGGTTTTCTTGGGGCATGTAAACGAGGTTCTAAGCCATGTCAGTACAAACTGTACACGGTAAAGTACTTGTAAAGGAGGTTCTAAGCCGTGTCAGTACAAACTCTACACGGTAACGTACTTGTAAACGAGGTTCTAAGCCGTGTCAGTACAAATTCTACACGGTAACGTACTTGTAAACGAGGTTCTAAGCCGTGTCAGTACAGATTCTACACGGTAACGTACTTGTAAACGAGGTTCTAAGCCGTGTCAGTACAAATTCTACACGGTAACGTACTTGTAAACGAGGTTCTAAGCCGTGTCAGTACAAATTCTACACGGTAACGTACTTGTAAACGAGGTTCTAAGCCGTGTCAGTACAAATTCTACACGGTAACGTACTTGTAAACGAGGTTCTAAGCCGTGTCAGTACAAACTCTACACGGTAAGGTACTTGCTGATATTTAGAGAAGGCTGATGCCACCTTTGCCTCAGTGGTGCTCGCGTCAGAGAACTTTAATAGTCAGTAACGAATATGTTATTGCGTCTTTCCATCGAAGGCAGAATGGTCCTAATTTTACAGCATGGGAGATTAGGCGTTGTCGAGGGAAGAGAGGAACACTCCTAATGTTGTTAGATGTACCAACGGAGAGTACAATAGGTCACTCACGAGCAACTACACAACTGGATAGACACAGGTTAGATTAAAATACAAAGAATTTATGACTTTATAACTTATGACTAGTGCTGTGACAGTTCCGGGTCTGGAAGAGGGTAGAGTTGAGAGCCGTGGTATATATTGGAACCCACGGTTTTCTGTGTAAATTTGCAAAGTGGGCGAAATTTGTGCTGTTTGTTGAACAGCTCAGAAGAAGCCACTGGGAGGGATGTGCATCGAGGATATGGGTTGTGAGGACGACAACGCCCGGTGTCAGGACGGCCTGTGTCGGTGTCGACAGGGCTACAGCCAGAACGGGGGAACCTGTTGTAAGTAGAGGCTCACGTTTGTTGTTGTACTCAGCAAGTCACGAAATTCTAGCTCGTGTGTGCAAATGTAGTATTTAGATCCGATGAAATCATCGAACAAATTATTGCATAATCTTATTATTGAACACTGCATATATCAACGAAGTAACACCGAATCACCATCGTGGCTCAACCCGTGACTCACGTTACCAGCATCATGTTCGGCAGCATCAGCGTGGTCACGCTCACTTGATCACCATCACCGTCAATAGTAGTTCTCTGTAAGTACGTTTATGTTGACTCCATCCACAGCTGCGAACGGCCGCCTCAACTCGCCTTGTTTGCCGTCTGGTCGATGTGTGGACGACAACGCTGTGTGTGAAAGCGACTATTGTCGGTGCAAGGGGGCGTTCTACTTGAAACAGGGACAGTGTAGTGAGTATAACGGTGGAATATATGAGATGTTACACACACACACGCACGTACGAACGCACACACACACACTCACAACCTCACGCACGCACGCAAGCCAGCAAGCACGCACGCATGAACGCGCACACACACGCACGACCATCTGTTTACATACATGCATACACAAACTCTGTTGTACTCACAAGCACACACGCACGAACGCACACACGCACGCACACACGCATACACGCACACAAGCACATCCTTCTGTTTACATACACGTACACACACACACACACACACACACACACACACACACACACACACACACACACACACACACACACACACACACACGCACGCACGCACACATACACGCACGCACACTCACACACACACACTCACACACACACACACACACCCACAGTCGTATCCCATTAATAGTGGTTGCATCGTTGCATGCCGTCTGCAACATAGTTCCAACAGTCAACTGTCATTGTAGTTAAACAATAAAAGCATAGATTGCCGACTTTTATCTGCATCGAGATACACACGCATATACACACGCACACGCGCACGCGCACGCACACGCGCACGCACGCACGCACGCACGCACGCACGCACGCACACACACACACACACACACACACACACACACATACACGGACAAAAATCATGGATTAGTCTGATAACTGATAGTAAGGTGATTTACATAAATCTTGTAGACCGGAATTACTGAATATAAATAACGAGAATAAGGTTAGTGTAAATATACGAAACTTTTGGCTATGGCTATGGCGGGAACGGGATTTATAAATATGTTTTGTTTGGCAGGAAAACGAATTTCTCTGGGCGACGCGTGCGCTGTAGACGACGTATGTACCAATTCTCTAGCACAGTGCAGAAACGGGGTGTGCCAATGTCGACTCGAATACTATCAGATCGACAGCGAATGTAGTAAGTAGTAGAAGAGACCAGGGAAAGTTGCAATTTCTTACAACAAATACTACCTACTATTTGCTACAATCTCATTACAAAACATACTATTTCGACAATATACCTTTCATTTACACCTGTCTGGATCATATGAGTGTTGAAATGATTATTGCTAATTTTCATTGTTATAGACTCCGTCAATGTCATTGTTATTATTTATTATTATTAACATCATAACCATTATAACTGGTATTACTAGTATTATTATCTTTAAATGTGTATGTGTCCGTTATAGTTGTTGCCTTTGTTGTTGTCGTCGTCGTTGTTGAGAGCGCCAGTGTTCAGTGTATTTCATGGCACCTTATAGGACTGAAAGGCGTCATCAACTCGCCGTGTCAAGATGGCGGCGGCTGCGTGGACGATAATGCGGGATGCGTGCGCGGCAAATGTCAGTGCGTTTCTGGCTATTTCTTGAAGGACGGCGTTTGCGGTGAGGATGCTGAATATTGCGCATTTATTATAACGAATATTACGAGCACGCTAGTTCTTCGTCAGATGCATACATTATTCGGTTGGCAACATTCGTAAGGTTTACGTTCAACTGATTGACGTTGCGGTTTCTTGGAATGTGATATTTAACATGATTAACTCAAGAAACTTGTATGTTATTCGTTCCGAGTATTTCTGGCACTACACACTGCCTTCGTCAGCAGACTGAGTTTTTATTTGGTTCAGTTCATACCTATATACATCTTACAACGACTGTAATACACGTGATACTGTTTGTTGTATGCATGTGTATGTTGTGTAAATAACATTTCATATATCAACTTACCAAATGTGCGTGTGTGTGTGTGTGTGTGTGTGTGTGTGTGTGTGTGTGTGTGTGTGTGTGTGTGTGTGTGTGTGTGTGTGTGTGTGTGTGTGTGTGTGTGTGTGTGTGTGTGTGTGTGTGTGTGTGTGTGTGTGCGAGCGAGCTTGCGTGCGTGCGTGCGTGCGTGCGTGCGTGCGCGCACTTCTACAATACTGGGATACACTATGAAGTTGTGTTTAGTGTCCCCCTTTACTTTACTTTACTTTACTTTACTTTACTTTACTTACAAATGTTGAAATGTTTTATTTTTAAATGTGACTCAGATAATTTGGTCAGAAAGACAAATCCTTTATGCTATAAGATCTCTCTAATGGACTAAATCATCGGTTAATGATTTAAATTCAAACTTTGTTGGGCTGTAGTTGCAATGGTGCTGTAATTGTCATCGTAAAATGTAATATAATGTGTAGACTTAACAAATTCAATTTAAATACTTGACAAATGATGACACGTTTGAACCACGAGGACGTCAAACTGACATTTGCAGTACAGGCAAAGCGCCTGGGAAGCGTATGCGAGGATGGAGATTTGTGTCACGACGAAAACGCCGTCTGTCGAGACCAACACTGCCGGTGTCGAAGCGAGTTCTATGAACACGACACTGGAGTGTGTAGTAAGTACATCAGCATTCTCCCAATAAACACACACGCACGCACGCACGCACGCACGCACACACACACACACACACACACACATATCCTTCAAAGTAATGTTATGCTGCGTGTGAACATTTTAAATCAGTGCTGGCAGCCGGGTTGGTAAAACATGTGAGACCTAAGATCTAGATAATTGCCTTGTTAACCTAATTGCCTTGCTAACCTATACGGTATGTCTAAATTTGGATATTGAATGGTAAGGATCACTGATAAAATTATGAATAACACATCCAAACACTCTCTGTTCTTAGACAAGTTTGGTTGAAGTTTTGGGAATAAGCTTCTGTTCTGATTCTTTGTCATATAAAATGACGTCATGGCCACCGAAGTATCCGTTTTGTAATACTTAATGTTTATTATAAAATGTGATTAAAGTTGGGTTGCTAATGAGCAATATTGCGAGCAGTTCATCAAGAATATGTTTACAACTAAGCAACAGCTAACAAATTGTTTATCTAAAACGTGTTTATCAAGAATGTTTTTGCAACTTACCCGTACAAAAGTGAAGTGCGTAAAAATTACGTATTTGCGCAGAGCCGAGGGGTCACCTGGAGACGCCGTGTATGGTGGGGTCGCAGTGCCTGGACAAGAACGCTGTCTGTCAGAGTGACCTGTGTCTTTGCAGAGAGTCCTTTTTTGAGAAGAAAGGAATATGTCGTAAGTGCTGACTCACATAATTCGTCCACGAAGTCGTCGTAAATACAATACTAACAATCCAACTCACTTGTAATTGACTTGTCGTAAAGTCCATGTGAAATGTAGTTATAATTGGTTGATAAAATACTAAGCAGGACGTCACATTCACCGTGCCACATCATCTTGTGTATCGCTTTTCTTAGAGCCGAAGATCGATCTGGGGCAGACTTGTAAAACAAGCGACACATGTGCCGACGACAACGCCATCTGTCGGAATGGACGGTGCACCTGCCGGGAGGAATTTGGACAAAGCAGAAGTGGGGACATATGTGGTAAGTTGGCCAACCAACAACACGTGCGTGTAGATGTAGTGGTTTGTACAGACCACGTTGTCTGCAATGTTAATACAATTCTGAGTTATCTCTTATGAAACATACTTATTAATTAGATAGTTAGTTACGTATTTATAAATGCCATAACCATGATCGAAATGACATGGCACGCTATTTGTGCGCTTAGTTTATTTGCTGTGTAAAGTTTCACACATCACATAAAACTGGATAGTTGATATTCATAACATGAATATGTGTTCCTGCAGTTGCCCTGGGCAACACTGGGGGTGCCTGTCGCTCTAGTAACACATGCCTGGATTCACATGCTGAGTGCAATGGCGGACAGTGCAGGTGTAAGACTGCCTACTACCAACGAAACGGTCTATGCGGTAAATGTGATTTCATGTTCTACCAAGCAATGAATGCTGTCGTCTTAACGTTACGTACTCAGCGCATCTGGAGAAATTACTGTGTTTGCTATTATATAAATATGCTACGGATGTCGGGTTTATCAAATGGCAATCATACGCTTCTCAATTCTTTGCATTACATTGTGTTACTCTGTGACACTGTATGCTGAATTCTGAATGACCCCGGTGTCCACAATCAAAAGAGATACACAGCTGAGTTCCTTGATATCATTGCGGTCAATCAACAAACAACAATAATATATTCATAATATTTTCATCGGCAGTAATAAAACTCGACCTCAGTGACGCGTGTGTTGGCAAACACGAATGTCTGGATTTGAACGCCGAGTGCCGCCAGGGGGAGTGTCGATGCTTGCCAACGTTCTACGAGCGAGGGGGCATATGCCGTAAGTGTGTCTATTTTTTAAACCTGCGTTTATTCTTTAAACATGTTTCATTATACCTGCAGAATAACATAAGGATGACGACTTTTGACATTTGTATTGAAAATACATGTTTATATATTTATTCGAATACATATACGTATGTGTTATTTAATCTATATCACTTCAACTTAAAACGCAACTATACGCTATATGATATTTAACAAGAATTTACAAGATTTGCCACCCAAGCCAAAGGCCCAGATGGCAAGTGGACAAGGAAGCCATTGGCCTATCGAGAGTCCAACAATGTTCACCTACTTATAACCCGCCATCCTGAGATATGTGTCAACCTTGTTTTTAAACATATTCACGCTGCTAGCAGTTACACAATCTGTAGACAATTTGTTCCATTCATTTATTGTCCTCTGTGAGAACGAGTGCTTCCTGATGTCCAATCTACATTGATCCTTTACTAATTTTACCTCATGTCCTCTAGTTCTGCTATCCTTCTTAAGTGAGAAAAACATGTTTCTATCAATATTTTCATACCCATTCAATATCTTAAAAACTTCAATCTGATATCCTCTTAACCTCCTTGTCTCTAGAGTTGTTAAACCACATTCTTTCAGGCGTTCTTCATAACTAAGGTCTCTCAGTTCTGGAATCATTTTAGTTGCTCTCCTTTGTATGCGTTCAAGCGTATCTATATCCTTCTTACGATATGGTCTCCATGCTTGTATACAGTATTCTAAATGAGGTCTAACTATTGCCTTATAAAGAGGTATAATTAACTTGTTTCCCTTGTATGTTATGTTTCTTCTAATCAATCCAAGAATTTGATTACCCTTTGAAGCTGCAATACCACACTGCTCTGAAACTTTCATATCAGCGCTTATTGTAACTCCTAATTCCTTTTCTTTTACAGTAGTACCCAGAACAGTATCTCCCATTTTATAGTTTACATTCAAGTTCCCATGTCCTGTATGTAGGCATTTACATTTCCCAAAATTGAACAGCATCTGCCATTTCTCAGACCATTTCACTAATCTGTCTAGATCGTTTTGTAAATGTTGTTTATCACCACCAGTATTAACCTTTCTAAACAGTTTTGTGTCATCCGCAAATTTCAGTACGTTACTTGTTATACTGTCGTCCAAATCATTGATATAAATTAAGAATAATATAGGTCCTAATACTGATCCTTGAGGTACCCCACTCAAAACCGATTTCCAATTTTATGCTATCCCCGATACCATTGGCTTTTAATTTAAGTAGTAATCTTTGATGTGGCACTTTGTCAAAAGCTTTCTGAAAATCTAAGTAGATAATATCTACTGGCGATCCCACGTCTATCCACTTAGTGATTTCTTCCAAAAAACATAACATATTTGTTAAGCATGACCTCGCTTTAAGGAATTCATGTTGAGATGAATTTAATAATTTATGCTTAACGAGGAAGTCCACCATATGGTCTTTAATTAACCTTTCTAATAATTTACAAATCACTGACGTTAAACTCACTGGTCTGTAATTCTCTGACTTATTTCTCGAACCCTTTTTAAATAATGGTATGATGTTTGCTTCTTTCCATTCAAACGGAACAACTCCCTCTTTTAATGACAAGTTGAATACTCTTGCAAGTGGTATACTGATTTGATCTACTGTTTCCATTAGTAATTTTGGAGGAATCCCATCCACTCCCGGTGATTTGTTATCCTTCATTGCCTTTAATTTCTTAGCTACCGATTCTGGAGTTACAACTAACGGTCCTAAATAGTCAGATTTAGCCCCCTGAAATTTAGCATCAGCAACTGGTAATGAACTAATATCTTCTTTGGTAAACACTGAACTGAAGTAACCATTTAGGTCTTCCGCCATTAAAAACCCCTGTGATATTATATTTCCAGCACTGTCTTCTAGAGGTCCAACCTTGTCTTGTACGTTTTGTTTACTCCTGACATATGCATAAAAACTCTTGCTGTCATTTTTTATGTTACATGCCAGTTTTTGCTCATAGCTTCTTTTAGATTGTCTGATTTCAGTTGTAGCTGCATTAAGTGCCTCTTTGTATTTTGCATAGTCTTCTTCCTTTCTGGTACGCCTATAAACCCTCCACATAGTTTGTTTTAGCATTATTTTTTCTAATTGCCTCTTTTGACAAGTGTTTCTTTCTACACCGTTTTCCTTGTTTTTGGAAGGGAACACATTTATCGATGATACTCTCAATTTCATATTTTAGAATATTCCAACATTCAATTGCGGTCTTTTTCATTAGCATGTTATTCCAATGTAGCTTTGCTAAGTATTTTCTCATATCTTTGTAGTTACCTTTGTGGAAGTTTCTCTTGTACGTTTTCTTATTTTTACTTTCTGATTTTACATTGATGTCAAAATGTATTTGATTATGGTCACTATTACCCAATGGTTCAAATATTTTTACATTGTCCACTAATTCGTTTTGTGATGACAAAACTGTATCTAATACATTTTCTCCCCTGGTTGGTTCTAGTACGTGCTGGGTAAGAAAGCTATCCTGGATTAAACATAAACATTGTTGATCCTCAATCCCTGTGCTCTCTAGAGAATTCCATTGTATGTGTCCATGGTTAAAATCTCCCATTATGATACATTCCCTTTTACTAACTTCCTTTATAGCATTTTTTATTTTTGTGTTGTCCTCTTCGTTTATGTTTGGACTTCGGTAAACTAATCCAATAGTTAATTTTGACTTTCCTGAAACAATTTTGCACCAAACAGCTTCATCGCAATCTGCTTCCCTTTCTAATTTTATTTCATAAGCCTGAATAGATTCGTTAACATATAAAATAACTCCCCCGCCCCTTCTTCCGATTCGATCTTTTCTAAACATTACGTATCCTGTCAGTCCTAATTCAGCATCTGTTATATCTATGTTGGCCCATGATTCAGTTATACCAATTATGTGATGGTCAACATCTTTTACCATAATGTTTAATTCGTTTTTCTTATTTACTATGCTCCTTGCATTTAAACATACGCATCTATAACCTTTTTCAGGGATGTTTTTCGGATGATTTGATATTGGTTTATCTGTGCTAGTGGCCTCTTGTTCTGCTTGAGACACCTCTAGGTAACCCCCCTGCACTTCTAGTTTAAAGAATGTTTACTTCCAAAAATATTTGTCATTGTACCCAAGTCGCTATCTACTGCTGCTGAAAGTTTGTCCGCGAATACTGCCGCCCCCTTTCCACTTAAATGAAGCCCATCGTTCATGTACATATCAGCCCTCCCAACAAAACTTCCCCATAAATCCACAAATCCAACTTCCTCTTCCCTACACAGCCTCTGGACTAACATGTTAATTGCCATCCCCCGACAATTTCGATATTTGTGACCCCTCCTGCCCATTACAGGTAAAATCCCTGACAGTATTATCTGCTCAACCCGCGTCTGTTTTAGTGTTCTGACCAACTGCCTATATTTCCTAACTATGGCAGTTGTACCCTCCCTCTCTACGTTATTTGTCCCTACGTGTACTAAAACAGATCCACCCTTACCCGAGCCTACGATGTGTTTTACCCTCTCAGTTATCGCCTCTATTTTGGCTCCAGGCAAGCAGACCACCACATCATCTCCCTTGTTTAAGACTCTGTCGGTCTTCCTAACTATCGAATCCCCCACAAACACCCTTGCTCTCTTCCTCACCCCCTCTATCACTGCTGCAGAATAACTCTTCCTTTCGATCCCCTCCATCACATTCGGTCCTGACTCCCCCACTTCCCACTCCTTTGCTCTTGTCTCTCCCGCTCCCCTCTCCTTCACTCCGGTTGTTTTCCCTTCCGTCTCCCCCACTCCCTTCTCCTTCCCTCCTGTCTCCGCTACTCCCCTCTCCTTCACTCCGGTTGTTTTCCCTCCCGTCTCCCCCACTCCCTTCTCCTTCCCTCCTGTCTCCGCTACTCCCCTCTCCTTCATTCCGGTTGTCTTCCCTCCCGTCTCCCCCACTCCCTTCTCCTTCCCTCCTGTCTCCCCTACTCCCCTCTCCTTCACTCTGGTTGTCTTCCCTCCCGTTCCTTTCCTTCCCGTCTCCTTACGTCCTGTCTCCCTATGACCTGTCACCTTCCCTCCTCTCAGCTTCCTCCCAGGCTGAGGTGAGCTCTCCCTAGCATCTCTTGTGTCTTTCCCCACTTTATCATCTACTGTTCCCCCACCGGAACTACTGGCACAACTCCCCTGTTCCCTTCCCACCATTGCCACAACGAGCAGCCTCAGCTCTTCCAACTCCACCTCTAGTTCCTTCATCTTCGCGCATCCCCTACACTCAAAACTAAAACTATCTGCCTGGACATCAGCCCAGGACTTCTCGCACCCAGACTTGACGAAGTCCACCCAGTTACTGCAACTGCCACAAATTAAGTGCCTTGTGGCCTTTGACTGCCGTTTGCACGGCGCCATCATACAATTTAGTTTTAATTAGTTTGCTACGTTAGCCTTGAATAAGACTGTTTTTGTGATCAAAAGAACACTTTAGGCTAATATACTTGTTAACTGTGTCTTCTATTAACCTCGCATGAGAAAAAAATCCTGCCACCTAGCGAATACGGAGAACACTGTGTAACAAAACAACGAAGCAGTGTGTACTAATTTACGCAAAAATCCTGCTGTTAATTCCTTTTTACCGAAAACGTTTACTACCACTATGTCAGATATTACATTATGTATGTAATTTAAGTAAATAAATCACTTTATCTTATATATATATATATATATATATATATATATATATATATATATATATATATATATATATATATATATATATATATATATATATATATATATATAATGTAAACGATAGCTCGATGCACGGGTTGAATGACCTGTAAACAAACTCCCTTTTATCACTCGTTGAGTTTGAATCCGGGAAAAAAATACTACCGTTGTTAACAAAAACTGTTTCTTAATATATGTCTACAAGACGTTGGTGAACAATATATGTATAATACTAATACTTATTCTAACCAATATTCAATGTTACTGACTATTCACTATGTTATCTCAATTTTCGAATTGTAAACACCCCTATTAACGCTCGCTGAATTCCCTGACAGAATCCGAAACTAACTTACTCTAAAATACTCCCTCTGACTAATAATTAACAAAACCTGTTTCCTAATATATGTTTAAACTACGTTTGTGTATAATATATATGCAATAGTAATACTTATTCTATTTGATATTCCGCGTATTTCTGTAAATGATCTACACCAAATTCAAGTCGCTGCACCAAGTCCAAGTAGCCGGAAGTAGTAGCCATTGAAAATGATATGAAAATTGGTGCATGTTGTAATTGTAATAACACAATTGTGGCAGCCGCATTCTATAATATTACATCGCATATCACATGATGACGTCTTCAGGTCCCAAAGGAAGGTTCGAATCTCCCTGTCTCTCCAACAATGTATGCGTCGACACGAATACAGTCTGCAAAAGCGGGATATGTCTGTGTGCGGACAAGTACTTTGAGAAAGACTCGCTCTGCAGTAAGTTTTCTTCATTATCCTCATTTTATTCATCAAATAATATTGTGCATGCGTATGTGTGTGTGTGTGTGTGTGTGTTCGTGCGTGAGTGTGTGCGTGCGTGCGTGCGTGCGCGTGCGTGCGTGTAATAAACAAAGCTATCTGTAAGTGGTACACTTTCAGGGCCGACCGTGGAGCTGGCCGGGTCATGTGAAGCGGCCGACGTGTGTGAGGACACCAATGCAATGTGTCAGCACGGGCTATGTGACTGTAAGCCCGGATACAGAGCAAAGGACCAGAAATGTGGTATGTGATATCGCCATGCGAACATTACAAACTCACGTGACATAAACCACATCGTTTTCGGGACGTTTAATTTTGTAAAAAAATATATACATATGTAACGCTACATAGTCAGCGTCAGAGTTGTAACGTACATGTACATACCTTAATTATAATAACAATATGTAATATTATTAATAACAATTAATGTTTTTTTATACAACGAATTTTCCCAAAAGCTCAATGCGAGTAACAAACAAAAATATAAACATGCGTAAGAAACCAGTAAAGTTAAAGTGAACCCAACGTATTGTTTTGGTCCTTTGCACCTGATGAAGAATATCACGCAA
>BSQZ01000021.1:9372515-9412515 GCA_033239005.1 Lamellibrachia satsuma | reverse complement strand
GTGTGTGCGTGCGTGCGTGCGTGCGTGCGTGCGTGTGTGCGTGCGTGCGTGTCTCCATCTATCTATCTATCTATTATTGTTCTATTAACTCAGCAACCAAACAAAGACCGTGATGTTACGTTGTAGAGCCGTCGTCAGGTTTCAACCAGGCGTGTGGAGCAGACGGCTCTTGCTCAGACCCGAACGCACAGTGCGTCAACAAGGCTTGCGTGTGTCGGCTGAATTATTTCTACAAAAACTCAATATGCAGTAAGTTTCCTTAATTAAATAAATTAATTTCCGACCAGCTGTTTTGTATTATTAACAATCTATTTGTTAATGATGTTCAAATATGCCAACAGTCACGCATCACAACAACATCTTCATCGTCGTCATCTTAATCTCCACCTTCATCATCATCATCATCATCATCATCATCATGTAGTTGTCCAGAGGATGGGTCCCATTTGTAAAGTTCAGTTATTGTTATCTTGAATTCATACGCAAATAGTTTTGGATTAGTTAGGAACTGATCGTCTCCCTTGTATCCATGGTTTCCAAGGTCTCCAAGGTCTCCATGGTCCCCTTGGTCCTCTCTGTCCATGCTTCAGTTGCCAAGTGACCGGCTCTCTCACCACTTCTTTACTTCAGGAACAATCACCTTTGGCCTCACCTCCGGTTGTTTCACAGACTTTTGTTGTTTGCGTCTACAATTTAAGTTTCCCGTGTGTTGAACGTTTTACGTAGTACTCCTGTGTAGCTTCCATCCAATCGGTCCTACGTGTTTTCTGTGATCGTCCATGTTTCTACCACATCAATTAATTTAAACCATTTCTCTATCTCCTTTTGAAAGGATCCGTTAAACTAAATCGTGTGGTTTGAATAAAGGCATTGTTAATATTGAATGCATCATAGTTTGTTTTGGGAGAATTGATAGTACAACATATAGTAAATCATTAAATGAAAATGTGTTTTTCCCTTCAGCTCCCAACCTAGCATTATACGAACACTGCGACAGTGGCGACGTCTGTGCCGACAGCAGCGCCACCTGTCGAGAGTCGACATGTCTGTGCAAAGAGCGGTACTTTGAGAAATACGGCGTCTGCAGTTAGTTGATTTTGTTAATCTTTGTTAATCTTCTGGTCCCGGCAGCAACATTAGTTTTCTTATTTCTTTTGACACTGTTTTGGTTCTGTAAATGTAAGAAACGGTGATGTTAGTGGTACAACATCTCACAGATGTAATCGTAAAACGATGCTATAGGGGCATATAGTATAGATTAGATCCATTCTGACGCCTTGACAGTCCATGTGTGTTTTAGTGGGTCACAAGTGTTTAATATAATTTGACCATTATCTGTTTAATTTTAATGTTTCGCCCCGAATATCATGTTTACATTGCTTACTGGACGGCAAGAGCGTTATCCATAGACATACAACGATCAAATTAGAGTATACAAGTAAATCGTGGTTCATTAAAAGACATTTTAGCGGTCAAAATGTTACAACAGGTATAGTTTGTTTTATATAACTTGACTTATCAGACTGTGTAAGACTGACGGAGAATCACTGACGCAGGATCACTGACGAACTGTTGTAGCGATGAAGGGTCGGCTGGCCACGCCGTGTCTCCCGGCCGACGTGTGTACTACACCGAATGCCGAGTGCAGTAGCGGAGTCTGTGTCTGCAGCAGCCTCGCATCAGCTGTTGACGGGCTGTGCAGTGAGTCTACTGGTCGGAGCTAAATCCGATTTACTTAATAAAATATGCCGATTTCACAAGACTCTGAAGAAACCTCCGAATATTTGTTTCATCGATTGAATGCAAACATATTGTTAGAAAAGTAGTTTTGAGTGAAATACTTACGATTATCATAGGACGAGAATACGTGTCGCATACCGTGACTCATCAACGTCACCTACGAAATCGAAGTATCGCCATCTAGTGACTAATATTATTATATAAGCTCTAGTTAACCTCTCTTTTTATTACATCATACGTCATAGTAAAAATGTCCATGTTTACAGTCCCCAGGAGTCGACTAGGCGAGACGTGCGACGTTACACGTCACTGTCTGCACGCCAACTCAGTGTGCGTGGACAGCACGTGCGTGTGCGCGGCTGGATTCTCCTTGCGTGAAAACGTCTGTGGTGCGTATTGACACTCGCTAAGATGCAGATTAGACAATGGCCCATTGGGTTGAAAGAATTTCCGTTCTTCGGTTCCACAGTCCAGTTTCTGGGACAACATGACTTGTTGATAACACTATTATATTAATCATAACTTCACAAATGAGAAACAAAATTGTTCCACCGAAAAATATCGCTCTAAATGTAGAAGTAGTTGTATCAATATGTTAAAGACTGGACTGCAGAACGGTAACTTAGAGGCGTACAATCTAAAACACCATATATAATAATTATGTTTCGACAAATGTCGCTCAGCTTAGGAACAAGTAATATATATATATATATATATATATATATATATATATATATATATATATATATATATATATATATATATATATATATATATATATATATATATATATATATATATATATATATATATATATATATATATATATATATATATATATATATATATATATATATATATATATATATATAGTGGATTGCGTACTCTGTATTTAATATTTGACGTTTTTATTAAAAAGGTTGTTATTCAAATATATGCATACAAACAGTGATTCTGGCAATCGATAAAAGGTATTTAGTCTTAGCGTATGTGTATTCATTGAACACTGCTACTTTAATTTGATTTGTTTAAATAACGGTCACAGTAACTGATTTCTCAGTTATCATAATACCTTCCGTCATCCATAGCCTGAGTTAGGGCATTGGCGGCTCCTTGCAATCTCTCTAGCCACTTCGAGTTCACCACCTGTCCAATGCTTGATGCTGTCAATTCAGTCCATTTGTCTTCTACATCTTCAGTTTTATCCTGACAGCTGTCCTTCTATTCTGTCCTTCTGTGCTGCTACGTACTAGATATTCTGTCAACCGAACTGTTTCGTTTAATGAAGCATAGCAGGCCTTCTTCTTCCTGACCCCCTTCTTTATTTATGACCCAGTCTTTCTCTACCCGACGTACAGTTTGTGGGCGCGTTGGCTGCTGACTAGAAATAACACCTGACTCTCAATCGGTTTCGGTTTCGAAATCTATTGTTGCTGTTTCGAAGCTTAGCCAAATTAGTTGCCTCAGTCCACTCAAATGCACAACTGAGAGCCTCGCTATAGACGGTGGTGGATACATGTGAACGAATAGTCTTCGCGAAGTAATTGAATGCTTCCCAGGGAAGTCGCGTTGGCAGTGGAATAAACAGAGGGTGACGTGGAAAGCGCAATGACCAACCCCATAGACTGGACACAACCCCAAAGATTGGACACAACCCCAAAGACTGGACACAACCCCAAAGACTGGACACAACCCCAAATACTGGACAGAACCCCAAAGACTGGACACAACCCCAAAGACTGGACACAACGCGCTATATAAGAATGTACATTTTTAGTGGAAACAGACCGTCGTGTAAGTTGTAAAAGAAACACATGTGTGACTGCTGAATGACGGACGTGTTGCAGCTTCTGACGGGGCGAATGGCACCCTCGACGCCCCTTGTCTGTCAGACGGGAAGTGTTCCGTCACGCATGCGTACTGCACCCAGGAAGTGTGCAAATGTATGCCTGAATACTTCGACAAGGACAGAGTTTGTCGTGAGTAAACAAAGTTGCCCATTTAGAAATCGCCTACTCGATGTGGTGTCAACACAGGGAAACAATAGCACTTATCAAATGTGTGTGCGTGTGCGTGTGCGTGTGCGCTTGCGTGTGCGCGTGCGTGTATGTGTGTTTGCGTCATGGTAGTCTACAACTATGACTTTGACAACTTGAGGAACATGCTGATATTCGGGGGCAGGACCATGTGAGTGTGTGTGTGTGTGTGTGCTTGTGCTTGCGCGTGCGCGCGCGTGCGCGCGCGTGTGCGTGTGCGTGCGCGTGCGTGTGTGTGTGCGTGTGCGTGTGGGTGTGCGTGTGCATGTGTGTGTACGTGCGCGTGCGCGCGCGCGCGCGTGTGCATGTGCGTGTGTGTGTGTGTGTGTGTGTGTGTGTGTGTGTTTGTGTCATGGTAGTCTACAACTGTGATTTTAAAAACTTGAGAAACCTGTTGATATTCGGGGGCAGGACCATGTATCCTTATCAACACACTCGTAGCCAATATCTAAACAAAACTGTTGTCACCTTGAAAAAAAATAAAGTGTATTAAAAAATTGGTGCCGATATGCTAGTATTTTAAGTTCCTTACAACACTGTTTGTTGTATATTACATGACATTTCACAGAATATGTTACCAATGTTCATTGTTCCAAGTATATTGCCCGGGAATAATGTCCCGGAAATGGAAATGTTGTCTATTATCTAAACAAGATTGTATTGCAAAGGAAAAATAACACTTACCTGCCTGTTTTCCACGTATGTTGCCAGTGCATAAAATAGCCCTTGGTGGTCCCTGTTCTTCCGGCGAGAGCTGCATCGACGACAACAGCAGATGTCAGAGCGGCTCGTGTCGCTGCAATGCCGGCTTCACTCGCCACGGCAACCGTTGCGGTGAGCCAGTACCTATTGTGACGTATTAATCTACGTAACCTTAGGTTGTATGCCTATATCCCGCGAATATATTTGTATTCACGGATACGAATACCTTTATTTCAGGTTAGAAATGATTTACATATATAAGGATTAAAAATATAAATAACTTACACTTTAATATTTACTGAACAACTAAAATGAGATATTTTGCTTGATTGTTTCGCAAATTTACTTCGTATTTCCTTTAGTTGCAGTGTTGATTTATTTACGGAATAAGTCAATCCGAAACACTGCACCAACCCAATCTTTTTTCGAGAGATTGGCATCAGACATCGTAAATCCACGCCTCGACGAACACGTTCGGAGTTGTGTTTTATTTTATGTTACTTAAAATATTGAAATGCATTATTTATGTTCTAGAGGGACGAGGAAAGCTGGGATCTCCGTGCATGTCAGGGAGCTCCTGTGCCGACTACAACGCCGTCTGTCGGGATGGCATTTGCCTGTGCCAAAGTAATTTCTACCAACTGCAAGATCACTGCGGTGAGTTGAATGTGTGGTTTCACAATCATGTGTGATTCTATTTTGTGACGCTAGTGACGGTATCATCTCGACAGGAAAAATAAGATCACACAAGATCACACAAGATCAAACAAACTGTAAAAGTTACAAAGATGAATACATTGAAATGGCATGGTCACGTGAGGAAAAGAGAAAATGATGCTGTCATAAAAGTGGACCCAAGCATGAAGATGACAGGAAATAGACGGAGAGAAAGGCCCAGGTTAGGATGGATCAACAACATCAGCAGCCACATGGAGGGAAAGAGACCAAGAGGAAGGCCCAGGTTACGGTGGATCAACAACATCAGCAGCCACCTGGAGGGAAAGAGACCGAGAGGAAGGCCCAGGTTACGGTGGATCAACAACATCAGCAGCCACCTGGAGGGAAAGAGAACGAGAGGAAGGCCCAGGTTACGGTGGATCAACAACATCAGCAGCCACCTGGAGGGAAAGAGAACGAGAGGAAGGCCCAGGTTACGGTGGATCAACAACACCAGCAGCCGCCTGGAGGGAAAGAGACTGAGAGGGAGACCCAGGTTACGGTGGATCAACAACATCAGCAGCCACCTGGAGGGAAAGAGAACGAGAGGAAGGCCCAGGTTACGGTGGATCAACAATATCAGCAGCCACCTGGAGGGAAAGAGAACGAGAGGAAGGCCCAGGTTACGGTGGATCAACAACATCAGTAGCCACCTGGAGGGAAAGAGACTGAGAGGGAGACCCAGGTTACGGTGGATCAACAACATCTGCAGCCACCAGGAGGACATGAACACCCGCCTGAAGAGTGTAAGAAGAACAGAACAAGAACCGTACAGAATGGAGGAAACTTATTTCTTGCCACACTGACAGGAGTTCTAGTGTCAGTTGAATCCCTAACTGGAGTGTGGTAAGGAGGAGAGCAGTGGTGATGTTGAGGTTTGCTTCAATGTCTGCGAATTACAAGTAATTATGTTATTATAAAACTACCGTATGCTTGCAGTTGCCCGTGGTCATGTTGGGAATCTGTGTCTCTCTGTGAACGGGACACGCTGTGTTGACCCGAACACAGAATGCCACGAAGGAGTGTGCGTCTGTGCGCAAGGCGCTTTCGAAAAGGACGGAGCATGCGGTAAGACTGTTTGCTGAAAGGAACTATTCTTCGATTGATCACAAAAATCATATAAACATTTATTTCATATTTGTATATTAAACTATACAATCAGTCCATAGAACAAAAACGAAAAATATGGATAAACAATAATGAATTATAAATAGCGCATGAAGCACTTATCCATGATCTGTGCAAACCAGAAGTGCTCTCTCCCTCCCTCCTTCCTCCCTCCTCCCTCCCTCCCTCCCTCCCTCCCTCACTCACTCACTCTCTCTCTCTCTCCCTCCCTCCCTCCCTCCCTCCCTCCCTCTCTCCCTCCCTCCCTCCCTCCCTCCCTCCCTCCCTCCCTCCCTCCCTCCCTCCCTCTCTCTCTCTCTCTCTCTCTCTCTCTCTCTCTCTCTCTCTCTATATATATATATATATATATATATATATATATATATATATATAATATACCGTTATGAGTACACTATGTAATTTTTTCCCTAGAGAACAGAAATACAACCAATGTCGTAAGAGAGACTTCCTCACTAAAAATAACAAGACGGAATTTGGAAATAACTCTTGTCATCATAATTAATATGGTGTTGTTTTAAAGATATGTATTATTACCCATCTAGCACTTTGATCTAAACAACCGGCATATATTTATTCACTGCTTATTACTGTAAGAGACAACTAGACAACTTCTACCATCTAATCATGTTCTAAATTGTGTAGAGATGGACCAAATATTGGAAATAATGGTTTATCGGTTGCTGCCCTAACTCTTTAGAATATTCATTCGCTCTTAGTGTTGGGTCAGCAGGAAACCTAATTGCATTTCGCCATCATCCAAAGAACCATTATGATTGTGTCAAACATTACTTCCACATGGACTTTGACTTGTTTGCAGTGTCGAAGGTAGAGTTGGGTGGTGTATGCACAATGCGAGACATGTGTATGTCAGACTCGGCTTACTGTCGCAATGGAAAATGCGCGTGTTTCACTGGATACAGAGACACGAACGGCACGTGTGGTAAGAGAACCTCGCAGAACAGTTATTGGACAGGACGGAACTTTTAACGGCGACACAAAATTAATAAACATATATTTTAAAAATATCATGTCATTTCTGGTGCTTACTTAAGGTAAACATGCTTTCAGATATAATTATGCTACCAAAGATGTGTCTCTGGTGACATTAATACTTCTGGAGGTATATAGTGGACGACGTGACGTCACCCAAGGCTCGGTAAAATTAATTGTAGTATATTTCTAGCTATCATCTGATCTCATGAATATCTGTTTAAATGTGATAAACTGGAAAAATATGACTTCTGTTATCTTACAACTTGTTCTTGTGCTCCTTTTAACACACGCATGTTTGCCCCGTTGCGATATATTCAATAATACCAACAACACAACTTGTACGTTAAACGTTGCCTTTACCATAGCTATCATTATATGCGATTTGCAGTACTCACAGGAACTGGCGGAAAGTTGGATGCAAACTGCCTCAGTAACGACAAATGTTCCGACGAACACACGTTCTGCAATGGAGGCTTATGTAAATGTATCGAAGATTATTTTGACAAGAATTCTAAATGTAGTAAGTGTGTTAAATTACTGACTTGTGTGTGCGTGTGCGCGTGTGTGTTTGTGTGGTGGGGTTATATTTTACTCGTGGCAAGTCAAAATCACGTATACAATTCAACGTGATTGAAATATGTCTAAAATGCCTAAATATGTCTACCAGATTAAACAATTTCAGATAGAATTGCAAAACAATTATTTAACCGTAATGTTATCGCAGGGTTACACTAACGTATTCCACATTAGAAATAAAAATAAGTACTGACTTAAACGTCACACCGAACAGTCCCGAAGATTCGCCTGTTCGGCGCCTGCTCCGCTGGGGAGGTGTGTCTCGACCAGAACGCTGTCTGCAGGAACGGGTCTTGCAGGTGTGAGAAGAACTACGTGGAAGCCGCAGACCCCATCCAGTGTTGTAAGTCTATATTCCTGCTCAATGTTTCTTCGAATATAGTAACTTTTGTCCTGTATAGACTTTCGTCACTCTTACAAATATGGCTTCATCAGTACTAACGACGACGACGTCCTGGCACGATGACGTCATCGCAGAAGTGTGGTAGTTCAAACTTCCACACGTCCACCATGACGTCACCATGTCAGGACGTCACCATGTTAGGACGTCATCGTCGTTGGTACTGATGAAGCCATTTTAACAAGAGTGGCGAAAATCTATACAGGTATATATACAAGAGAGATATGAAAAATGATATGAACATGAAAATTAATTATCGGAGAAATGTTCAATAATACCAACTTTATGTTTCAAGAACATAGTTACGAACAGACTTCCTGTGAATACACTCATCATGACATCATATTTACTTAATAAAACCACGCGAAAGAGACTATGCGATTAGGAGACAATTAATACGGATGTATTGTTGTAAAAAAAACTGTATGCTGTTATTAGAACACACTTTGCTTTTAAAAAAATGTAATAATGTTCTTTTCATTATTTTCTAATTTTGTCGAAATTTAGACCATTCCGGGAATACGTTGCAAAATTGATTTGACTGATTTCAACAAATCTACATAAATCCATATAAAATTCATATTGACTTCAGTGCCGAGAGGAACATTGGGTAGACCGTGTCTGTTTGGTGTCGCTTGCGCTGACAACTTGCTGCAATGCACAGGCGGGATTTGTCACTGTCGAACTGGACTCAAGCAAGTTAACGGCAAATGTGGTAATGCTGGCTTACACATGTTTTTCTTTATTTTGCCAAATACATTATTGATATCACTATGATGTGTAGTGCTTACACAATTGTTTAACGTTTGTTAAGCGGTTGATCGCAATGTGCGCTGTTATCAGTATTTTATCCGGTAATATACAGTTATCAGTGCGCCAATTAATTAAACTTCAAAAGCGAGAATCATATTGATGATAATGCAGTTTGTACATATCTCGAAGAATACGCCAATTACATTCGCTTGCTGCATAAAACCCGCAGTTCGTCGTCATTCTTTTCTATCAACAGAACCATCCGACCCCGGAGTAACCGGCGTCGCTCTATTCGGCTCGTGTTCTTTCGTAAGAGTGTGTCAAGACCCCAGCGCCATCTGCTGGAATGGCACGTGTTTGTGCCAGACGTCTTACTATGACAGCAATGGAACGTGTAGTAAGCTCATGCTAATTTCATCATTATCATTTAATATTTGTCTTCGTTGTTGCTTCACCATCTTTAAATGCATCCCCGTGCCTGATGTAAACAAGGTGTAAATAAGAACGACACAGAATTTTAATGTTAATGTAGTGTATATAAATCTGCTTTATATATATATATATATATATATATATATATATATATATATATATATATATATATATACATACGTATATATATGTATACATATATATATATATATATATATATATATATATATATATATATATATATATACATACGTATATATATATATATATATATATATATATATATATATATATATATATATATATATATATATATATATATGTATGTATGTATATATATATATATATATATATATATATATATATATATATATATGTATGTGTATATATATATATATATATATATATATATATATATATATATATATATGTATATATATATATATATATATATATATATATATATATATATATATATATATATATATATATACATATTGCTAAATATTAAAGTAGCGTATACATCGGTTTTATTAATATTATTATTAATAATTAATTTAAATAATTGATAATCATAAACAGGGTGGCTCCTACGATAGCGACCAAACCGGGTCTTAGGAAGAGTCTCCCTGACCGATAATTTGTTGTTTCCTTATATAGTCCTGCTTTATAATACAAACAAATATACACATAAATATGTGTCTTTGCCTTTGTTTTTGATTGATTAAAACTGTCATGTTATTGTATGTATGTAAATGATTGTAATCTATGTTATTGTTTGGCATGGATAAATGACTACTTTACATTACTTAATTTACTTCAGTAATTCACCACAAAAGTCAACACTACACTACACACGCTGTCTCCTTTGTATCACTAATGCAGTATTGCTAGGTGTAAACCCGACATAAAACGCATACCGAATTACTCCTCCATCGCATGCCGTATTTGTTGTTATAAAACAGCATGATCCACAATAGCTATGTTTCTACGTTGAAGGGGCAAAAGGAGGCTGGAACGCGCCATGTTTGTTCGGCCAGTTCTGCACAGACGGAAACCAACACTGCCAATCCGGCAGATGTCGCTGCAGAGCCGCCTTTATCCGCCAGGGGAACGTTTGTGGTGGGTAGATTGTTCTGTTTACACTCGTGTCCGTCTTATTAGACAGCAGGTAGCGTGCCCGGCAGTGCTTCGTTGTGATTGCGTAAATCTACTTTTCTATATCCTATTCTCAATAGTATCTAGTCAGCTTGACCCGCACCCAGATTCCCAGTAGCAGTTTATCCCACTGCTCCGTTGTGGTTTGAACTGGTACTAGGCAGACCTCATTTGGTACGAGTTGGCAATGCGTTGGGTCTAGCGTCTCATTTACCTAGCCCCCGGGCCGACACTTTTAACCGGAATTTGAACACATGATCTGACACGACTGTTGGACACAAAATAAAGGCATGTCCTTTGATTTCCCTAGAGAAGTGAAGAGTTAGGTCGTGGTGGTGGTCGTGTACACGAATCGCATTTCTTTTTCAGCAGTTTCCAAAAGTTATTAAAATAAAACAAATTATACACGTTTCTTTTACAGCCCACATTATACAGATCAATGCGTGTTGCACTAAAATAATAAATAAATATACACATAAGTATGCTTACCATTGAAACATTAAATAAACCAGCTATACTGTTAAGTCAAAACTCATTTTAATGTATGTCTAAAATCCAATCAATATATTAGACGACATACATTAAACAAATATTTTATATAGGCAACAAGGTGCCAAGTGCCCCGCTTTGGGAAGGAGATCCATTTCTTTTCTGATTTATTTCATATTTTTTGCTCATTCCTTTCCAAATGCTGTCCTTTTTTGAAACAATTCCTGTGCTCTATTTAAAAAAGTGGCTGCAAAATGCATAAAGTGCATTTCAAAAATATTCACATTAAGGTCGGGTAGACACGTCCTTCCCACACCCTACTTCCTTTATTTAATTTCCAGCAGGATATTTTCCTTCCACCTGATTATTTAAATTGGCACCTCTGCTGTTAGTGTGACATTAATTTGGCCCCTGTTAGTGTTACATTGCATTACGATTTTGATTTTGTAGTTAGGAGGTCGGGTTTGAAGCAGGCTTGCACCGATGCCTTGGCGTGTAACTATGACAACGCCGCGTGCCTTGGTGGAGTCTGCGGCTGTCGTCAAGGTTACGTCGAATACCGCGGGGTGTGCGGTAAGTGACAGCAGTACACAAGGATGAAAAACCGTTCTTTCTCAGGAACTATCATTCAATTTAAGATCATATAATATAAAATAGCTAACAGAATGAGTATAGTTGATGTACAATAAATACTGCTAAGAGTCCTTAATCATCCCTAGCCCCAGAACTAGCAACGCATCTTACGATATGCATTGATGTCTGTGTGGTGATCTGTAATTTGTTCTAATTCGCATAGATATGCACATGCCGTCTTAGTGCAATAACCACTTGTATTACACCTAGGATTAGTGTCTAGTTCTTACGATGATAACTACGATTCTCAAACAAGTCTGTTCGAAGACTTACTTACTGGTGGACGTCAGGGCATCGCTTTCAAGCGAAGACGTATTGTATTTTATGGGGTTGCTCGACGTCAGCTACAAGCTCGATAATTTTATTACTAACTACTTAAAAACATTAGTGACTACGAGATAACCGCAAAACAACAATTATAACAACATATAACTGCATATGAACAATAGTGACTACGAAATAACTGCAACAGAATACCAGTGACTACGAGATAACTGCATAAGAACAATTGTGACTACGAGATAACTGCATAAGAACAATTGTGAGTACGAGATAACTGCATAAGAACAATTGTGACTACGAGATAACTGCATAAGAACAATTGTGACTACGCAAACACTACATAAGAACATTAGTGACTATGAACTAACTGCATAGGAACATCACTAGCTACGCTAAAAATGCATAAGAACATTCGGAGTCCCGCAAAGATCCGTCCTTGGCCACGTTTTGCTTTGCTTATATACTACTTCTCTTAGCCAAGTCATTACTAGTCATAATCTCAGTCATCACCTGTACGATGATGACTCACAGGCTTGCATATCACTTTCACAATCAAATGCGCAAGAATCTGTTTCGACTTTAAGTGCTTGTCTCACTGACATCTTCTTCATCCAAAACAAGATATCGGTTAGACAATCACTTAACATTGAAAAAGATTCTTGTGCATTTGAGAGTCAAAGTGATATTTTGTTATGCCTCTTTCTGATAATGTTGTGCATCGTTTTGATAATGACCTTTGCGCGTCCCTGTTCATGATTATGCTTAATGATTATGTTTTGTTGCACCTCTGAAATCAGGTTCCTGGGGATATAGGTGCCATAATTATTACTTACTTACTTATCCTCTTCATGCGAAGTGGAAGATAGGGCTCGCACAAGATCTCGCCAGACCCCTCTGTTTTGGGCTCTCCTTGCTGCTGTGCCTCATGCTAACACAGCAGCCTTCAGTTCTTCTTCCATTGTTCGTCGCTACGTTGTTTTCGACTTCCTCTTTCTCTGTTTCCTTCTGGCGTCCAGGTTAGCCCTGTTTTTGCTGACAGGTCGTTGTTCATCGTGTAGACATGACCAAGCCAGGCTCACCTTCTCTTTTTCAGGATGAGGCAGATGTGTTGTTTTGTTATTTGGTGGAGTCTGATGTTGGAGATGGACTCGGGCCATTACACTTTCAGTATCTTCCTTAGGCAGGTGTTATGGAAGCTAGAAAGTCTATTGGTGTCTTGTTGTGTCATGCGCCAGCACTCTGAGCCGTAGAGGAGCACAGAGAGGACATTGCTCTGGTAGATTCTGAGTTTGGTCTTTTGGGAGTATACTGAGGATCTCCATAGCAGCAGTAGATTTGCAAATGCTGACCTGACTTTTCCCAATCATGTTTTGATGTCTTCTACTTCATCTCCTTGGAGACTGATGATGCTGCCCAGGTAAGTGAAGTCGTTGACGTATTCGAGTCGATGACTGTTGATCACGATAGGTTGCTGTGGCAGATAGCTCTGTCAAGTTGCTGCTTGTTAATACTTTTTTGTCTTGTTTGCATTCGCTGAGAGACCAATGGATCTGGCTTGTTGATCTAGGTTGCTTATTTTCCTATGTACCTGGTCTCGAGTGTGAAAAGGCAGAACGAGGTCATCTGCATATATTAGATGTTCGAGTGAAGAGCGACTTTAGGTTCCATCTGATGCAAGTCCGCTGTTGGTTGATCATGTTTATTTTTGCCCAGTCGATGGCTGGGGTGAATAGAAACGATGACACGACACATCCTTGTCGCACGCCGGATTTCACAGTGAATTTGGTTATTGAGTATCCGACGCTACAGGAGAAGTTCCTGTAGAAGATCTGGATGAGTTTCACCAGCTTTTCTGGAATTCCACAATATTTTCACACCCAGATCTATGAAGTTAACATAGATTTTTCTTTGCCATTCATTGTATTGCTCTAGAATGTTCCGCAATGTGAAGATGTGCTCAGTTGTTCCTCTCCCTTTTTCTGAAGCCTGCTTGTTCTGGGCTTAGAAGTTTGTCTACTGTTGTTTTCACTGGGTCGTGATGATTTTTTGGAATAGTTTACTTGGTATGGAGAGTAGAGTAATTCCAATTGCTGCAGTCTGCTAAGTTCCCTTTCTCCGGTAATGTGGTGATCCTCCCGTGTGTCCAGTCTTCAGGCAGTTCTTCTTTTTCCCACATCTCCACAAAGAGGATCTCGGCTGCAGTTTCTGGGTCAGTCTTGAAAATCTCTGCGCATAATGAGTTTGTTCCTGGAGCTTTGTTGTTTCTCGGAGTGGCTATTGCCATAATTATAATTAATTATTATTGTTACTAATTACGATATAACTGCATAAGAACAATAGCATATATGAAATAACTGCATAAGAACATGTGTGATAACGAAATAAGTGCGTATGAACAATAGTAGTAGGCAGAGTGTAGTCTCGAACAGACGATGCTGATGCGCCCCGTTGTCAACTTGTCGAATTTTGGCAGCGTCCACTGTGGCTGTGAAGGCCGATTCTTGAGTGGCCGTCCTTGCCGCAGCCAAAGCAAAAGAAACAGGTTGACAGTGGTGGTAGTGCTGCTTTTTGTTTTCGCTGCATCATCTTCTCAGTCGTATACTGGTGTTTCTTTTCATCTGCCCTTTCAATTGCTCTGCGTGTTGCCTGACGCCAAGCAATGCGGTCTTCGGCCACTGCTTCTCAGCCTTTGGGGCTGGTGTCACACGCCTTCAAGTCACGCTTGCAGGCGTCCTTGAATCTGAGGGCTGGGCATCCCACTGGCCTCGCGCCACTGGTGAGTTGTCCATAGAGGATATCTTTCGGCAAGCGGCCGTCCTCCATGCGCCGTACATGTCCCAACCAGCGCAGACGTCTCTGGCTCAGCAGTGAATACATGCTGCGGATGCTGGCACGGTCCAATATGTCGCTGTAGGAGATACGATCCTGCCAGGTTATGCGGAGGATACGCTTGAGGCACCGCATGTGGAAGGTGTTGAGGCGGCGCTCCTGGCACATGTATGTTGTCCACGATTCGCTGCCATAGAGGAGGGTGCTGGTAGACTCTCATCTTGGTGTTCTCAGTGAGCATCTTATTTTCCCATACTCTTTTGCTCAGCTTGGCCATAGTGACTGCGGCTTCTCCAATGCGCATGTTTATCTCAGTGTCCAGCGAAAGGTTGTTGGAGATGTTTGACCCGAGGTAGGTGAAGTATTCTACTACCTCCAGGGTGTAGTAATTGGTCTCGACGGAGGAGACTTGGCTGGCATCCCGTGCAATGACAGTTCGTCTTCTTCAGGCTGATTGTGAGTCCAAACTCTCTGCAGGCGTGTGCAAATTGATTGCGATTGACCAGCCTCTGGAGGGCCTATCCTGGGTGGGCAGTGAGTGTTGCATCATTCGCAAACCGCATCTCCCTAACGTATACCTCTGTCACATTTGTTTTGGCACGCAGACGTGCCAGGTTGAACAGATTCCCATCAGATCTGGTGTGTAGGTAGATACCGTCTGAGGAAGAGTCGAAGACATATGACAGAAGGAGGGAGAAGAAGATTCCAAACAATGTTTGAGCAAGGACATCGCCTTGCTTGACACCTCTGCAGACAGAGAAGGGCTCCGATGTCGAACCATCGTACGCAACATGTTCTCATGGAAGGAGACCACCATGCTTCGTAGCTTGGGGGGCAGCCGATCTTCTCAAGTAGGCGGAAGAGTCCCTTCCTGCTGACAAGATCGATGGCCTTGGTTAAGTCAATGAACGCCACATAGAGGGGCATTCCTTGTTCTCTGCACTTTTCCTGGAGCTGGCCTACTGAGAAGAACATGTCAATGGTGGATCTTCCTGCTCTGAACCCGCACTGGGATTCTGGGTAGACACCTGAAGCAAGTTTCTGAAGTCTGATTAGTAGGCCTGACGTCTGATTAGCGAAGGTCTTTCCCAAAATGCTCAATAATGATATGCCCCTATAGTTGTTGAGAACATTTGTGAACATTTGTAATTAAAATAACTGTGTATGAACAATAGTGTCTACGAGATAACTGCATAATAACAATAATGATTCCGAGCTAACTGCATAAAATTAGTGACGACGAAATAACTAGAAAAGAACCATTGTGACTACAAAATAACTGCATCAGAACAATATTGGCTATAAGATAACTTGTGACTACGACACAACTGGTCTACAGTATTGTCGTCACGCAGGCAGGAGAGTCGACCTGGAGAAGCCGTGTTCACGAGACGACGTGTGCGCTGACAGCCAGGCCGAGTGTGTCGACGGATTCTGCGTGTGTCGTCTCAGTCACTACAACGTCGGCGGGTCGTGTGGTAGGTCCAGAAGGCCTCACTAGGGAACGGTATCTATCCCATCAACAATATCAACAGGAATAATTATTTAACAAGATTTAACAAGACTTAGCTTTAATTTAAGATTGTTATCCAAGGCAAATGCCCAGGTGGAAAGTGGACAAGGAAGCGATTCGCTTACTGAGAGTCCAAAACATTTTCATCTATGCACGTCCTCCTGAGATATTTGTAAATTTTTTTACATATTCACGCTGCTACCATTTGCACAATCTGTATTCATTTATTGTCCTCTGTGAGAATGAGTACTTTCTGATATTCAATCTACACTGATCCATTTGGTTCTACCATCTTTCGTAAGTGAAAAAAGTATTCTATAAATATTTTCACACCCTTTCAACAGCGTAAAACATTCAGTTTCATCTCCTTTTCACCGCCTTATGTTTGAGCGTGGAGTATGAGCTAAGGCTTTGTTTACACGAGCTGATATCGTCGCCGCAACGAGCCAGTTCCGTCGCATGCGATCAGATTGCAGTTTCATCGCCCCATGCAAACGTTGCGTCGCGGCGTCGGCGATTTTCCAAACGTTCGCATGTCGCCGAACAAAGCCAATCCAAACCTCAGTTATGCGAATTAATATGTGAATTGTGATATTATGCGAGCGCTTTCAAGCATTATTTCGCCTACGCATTTCCAAATTTTACTAATGAATGTTCAATTGTAGACACCCTGGGAGATGCATTTTACAATAGAACTGTCCCCATTTTAAGGTGGCGGCGCTTGTGATGTCACACAGCCTTGACCTTTTCTAATGACGTAATAATCGCCTCTCATAAACAAGGTTTGACGTTTTCGAGTTGGGTCCCATCGAACTACATATGAGTACCTACAAAAGATGTATACCCTATTGGCACAGTGTCATAGGGATGCAATTCCGTTGGTTGTACTAATGCAGAGACCAGCGTACACGTACGAGCTGCACTTCATACGCAACACGCGGTTTACCGTGCTCTGCGACGTTATGTACTCATTCTCGCAGAGAACCATAAATGAATGGTACAAGTGATCTACAGATTGTGTAAATGCTAGCAGCGTGAATATGTTTGAAAAAAAAATTGAAAAATATCTAAGAAGGGCGGGTTACATATAGATGGAACATGTTTGGACTCTCGATGTGCCAATGGCTTCCTTGTCCACTTGCCGTCTGGGTGTCTTGCTTAGTCTTTTTAATT
This sequence comes from Lamellibrachia satsuma, assembly GCA_033239005.1. NCBI lineage: Eukaryota > Metazoa > Annelida > Polychaeta > Sabellida > Siboglinidae > Lamellibrachia > Lamellibrachia satsuma. The sequence continues at coordinate 9,394,961 of BSQZ01000021.1, read as the reverse complement.
TTTTTAAATCTTGTTAAATATTGTTAAGTAATGTTAAATATTGTTAAACAAATTCTTGTTAAGTCTTGTACAATATTGTTAAATCTTGTGATTTTGCTTTTTTGTGTCCACCTCACAGCACCCCTGGGATTAGTGGGAATGCCGTGTAGTCAGGAGCGGACGCCGGGATCAGTCCGGTGTGTGGCGGCGTTCAGCGAGTGCCAGGGAGGGGTGTGTCGCTGCCAGGCGGGCTACCACGAGAAGGCGGCTATATGCGGTGAGTCTGTGGAGTTTCTACTTCAGATGCCGTGTGTGGTGACATTGACGACCGGGGTCCTCCACATCATTCCGTCATCGGTATTCGCCACCAGCTGTATGCAGTCGGCTGGTCTTTCAAGGCATTTGTGTAGACTACTGATGCATTTGAATACTTGCCTACAGTTAGTATATGTGTCTTCGCCCAGGTTCAAGGAAGTAACTCCTTCTTCTGAATATAAATATTTAGTTTTTAAATACTTTGTGTTGTCCGTTGACGTTGACGATCTCCTTCTTTCATGTACTCGTTTGTGATGTTAGCAATTGGACAAGACTTAGGATTTTTCTGAAATACATCTTGTCTTTTCGTTTTATGTGTTCTTCTTTAGAGATAAATGTGGAGTTCAACGTTGATTATCTATCAGCACACTAAGTAATTCTCTCCAGCTATTAGCTAACATTTTTATATATTCTACGTGATAACTCATCAAACGGAAAGTAATAGTAAATAGGTTAATGAAATATGGCTTTGCTATAGAATAAAACTCCAACTTTGTCTAACTTTATATACAGACTACATATTCATCATTTAAGAGTAAAATGCCTTTTAATCCATATGTCGTTTCCCCACCTAGTTCCCACAGTGTTCCTCGGCTCATCATGTGACTCCGGTGACGTGTGTGCTGATCACAACGCCGCCTGTCGGCAAGGGACATGCATATGTAATAATGGATTTGATAATCAACGAGGACAATGTGGTATGTACGAAGCAGTTTTATTATTCAAATTACCAAACTTATTTATTGGCGATATTCAAAGTGCTGTAGTAAAGAATGTGTACTTGAATAATGTTAAAGTGGTTTGCTTGTGTACGGTATTGTAACAACATATGTTCTGCTTAATCACATTTCATTTATATCGACCGACTCGCAGGTAAACATACTTCTCCATAATACTTATCCAATAGTTATCCTAAAAAATTACTCTATTACATAATTTGTGTGTGACACGTATGCAACGGATAATCAAATATGTAACCGACAGTTCTGAAAAGAGGCTCTGGGATCACGTGGTCGAACTGCTCCAATGGTACAACTTGTATCGACGTCAACGCCAGTTGCTATGACGACGTATGCAAATGTGATCCTGGATATTACGAGAAGGATGGACACTGTTGTACGTTTAATCATATCATAATTGGTTTCATTGTTCAATTGAAACATAGTAAATTTCACATAAGTTTAAACCGCAATAAACCATGGTAAACCACAATAAAATGTTAATTGAATTAGTCTATAAAACACTACATCTATATAAAAACACTATATCTTACTATTCTTCTGAAATAATGCATACATTGCTAACCGAAACAGAAAATTAGATAATATACCATATGATAGGCAATATTCACAACACGTACGACACCTTATCGGCTAAGAATAAAACGGTTGTGGTACGTGACGTCATGACGATAAGATTGTGACGCCATTGCGATATGTTTGTGACGTCATTGTAACGCCCGAGACTGGTTGATTTCGAAATTGGTCAAACAAATATTTCATATTGTTTATTATAATTTCTGAAAGCTGTTAGTTTACTTAGGTAAATGCGTATGTAGTCAGTTTTATTATATGCCATCGAACATTAAACGTTAGTTAAGACACGTACGACACCTGTTGGCTAAGAATAAAACAACGGTTGTGGAACGCCAAAAAATAGTGCTAATACGCATGCGCCGCGAATATCGTCTATTAATCGAATGTTTTTTGACCAGTGTCTCCGCTACCGCTGACGTCAGCCTGTGACGATGATGACGTTTGTGCCGGTGGACATACCACGTGCTTACGGGGCCGGTGTCTGTGTCGGAACAACTTCTTTAACGAAGCAGGATCGTGCAGTATGTACTGGCATATGTATTGGCATATGTACACGAAGTAGCATTAGTTTGTTGCGTGTCGCATTATGTTGTATTTTCGTGCTCACGTGGTCGATAATAGGTGTCTTCTGTGTGTCGTCCAACTTGTCTCAATCTCCCTTGTTTGGAACCCACATGTATTTGATTTTGAAATTCAGGTATAGGAATGCTATCAATGACATCGACATGTTGTGACTAAATGATTCACAGCTAATTACTTGCTTAATCATCCATTCCCGTCAGTCTGGCTGGTAGACATAGTGGAACGTTATTCACAACAAAACGTGTTAACTGTGATTGTTAAATAACAGAGAAATGTATCTTCTTCTTTTACAGGGTATTCTATGAAATTGTCCAGCTGTACATGTAACAACTAATTGAACAACTACCTTTAGACAGTACGACTACTTATGCGAAACAGTTATTGCTGAGGCAACGTACGTGACAATATAAAATGTTTGTGTGAACTCGAAAGAATAACGTTTTGACTGTACGTGATTGCAGGACTGAAAGGCTTGCTCGACACCCCATGCCTGTCGTTGTCCGCCTGTCTCGACCAGAACGCCGGATGCAGGTCCAGTCAATGCGTGTGTCGGGAGTCGTTCTTCATGAAGAACGCAGTTTGTGGTATGTCTACCGCTATTTCTATGAAAACATGGATTCCATTTGTGCTGTACCAATTATGTGTAATGGATGAATATATATATATATATATATATATATATATATATATATATATATATATATATATATATATATATATATATATATATATATATATATACATACATATATATACATACATATATATATATATATATATATATATATATATATATATATATATATATATATATATATATATATATATATATATATATATATATATATATATATATATATATATATATATATATATATATTCGTTAATTATATACATATTGCTTATAATTGTACATCTGCATTGCAAAATAATTAAGAAATCATGTTGATACTTGTGGTACACTGCTACTGTATTGTTATAATGATTGTTTATACAAAATCACATGTGATGATTTTTTATGACTACTTTCTAATTTTAATTTATTATATCGCATTATATTATTGATTGACTGTTAATGTGCTGTATTATTTACTCTGATTAACTATAATATTGTAATAATGTTAGATTACACAACTGAAAAACAGGAATAACAAACATTGTTGCTTATTTCCTGTATCTCGGTGATATGTTTATACATCTGATGTTTATATCTCCGACTGTGTCTTCTAAATATCATATACATTGAGACAATAAAGAGCATGATATTGTGTGAAGTCAAAGGGACGCGATAGCACAATGGTTAGAACACTGGGCTCTTGATCGAGAGGAATTGGATTCAACTCATATTGTTGTCGTTCAAAGCGTCAGCAGTTTCGTTCTCATCTCATTTCATTCAGCTAAATACACGAAAACCAAGCTATAGACAGTGGTGTCATTCTAAGAATGAATATATTTCGCACAATATTTACATTGTGGATGAATGTTTTCAATCGATATGGAGTTAGTGAGAGACTTACTAGAAGAAACATTATCGCCTCCTGGTGAGTAGTTCTGCCTTGTATTCCGGTGCAGTGCCGCTGATTGGTCTGTGGGCGCCATGTTTCTCTGATGACGAATGTGCCGATGGCAGCGCCATCTGTGTGTCGGGCCAGTGTCGATGCCGCAGCGGATTCTACGACGTCGACGGAAGATGCGGTAAGCTTAGCTGTCAGCTAGCTGTCGTTTATGTTCACACGCGTTGTTACTTCTGGTCTGAATCACGATAACCAAAAGATTACGATACGGAAAAGGATAAGTTAAATAAATAAATGGAACAAATTATCTACAGATTGTGTCAATGCTAGCAGCGTGTATATGTTTAAAACAAATTTGACAAATATCTCAGGGAGGGTTATACATGAAAATTGTTTGGACTTTCGATAAACCAAAGGCTTCCTTTTCCACTGTTTTGCCTTGGATGGCGATCTTGTTCAATTTTGTTCAAGTTATTGCTATTATTTTTTTCTTATTGCATTATTGATATTATTTTATTAGCACAAGATCATTGTTATTATTAGCAGTATTAGTATTAGTATTAATATTATTATTATTACCATCACCACCATAGTAATAATAATAATACTTATTATTATTCACCATAACCAGTCATCGTAATTCGTCACATTACAATACGCGTTACATCTGTTTTTATGTAATCTTCAATTATTTGGTCACAATAGTTCATAAGCGTTATTACATCACGACGTGTCACCCGTTGGTGCGCCGTTCTTTCCCTGCCTCTCACGACACTGTTGTCTCACTGCAGCAATGAAGACAGCTGTCGGCCAGCCGTGTGCCCCTGGCGAGGTCTGTGGCGACGAGAACGCCGTCTGCTCTGGCGGCCGGTGTCGGTGTCAGCGCCATTTTGTTTCGTTGTCGGGAAGATGTGGTAGGGCTATTTCGTGTCTCACTCAGAGGAATTGAAAGTGATGCTTGATTACGCATGTTGGTTTAACACGCAATATGTAGCAGAAACACTCTGTTGTCGTACTGCATTTAACTACTTTTGTGTAAGGAAAAAAATTTCGATTCATGCATTTTTATTGATAATACAAAACATGGTAAAATTCACGGCCCACGACAGGTTACTGTTGAAATATTTTGAGTAAGCATTTTATCTATCTATATATTAATACGCTAACTTTGTGGGTAGTCTGGGAGTATTTCCTCCCATCCAGCACACAAAATTGCTTATTTAAAGTTATTTATTACGTGTTTGCTGCCCGCTTTGGTTTTCTACCCGTCGGAGAAAGATAGAAATCGTGGCGAATTGAGTGGTGAGCCACTCTCCAGAGGGCGTCACCGTCGCTTCTTTGCCGGAAAATATCGGGTGTAAGCAAGTACCTGCATACATACAGATAAGAAAAGATAAGAAAATTGGTTTGTCTATGTAATTTCCTCCTCTTGTTTGGTGAGCACGCACTCGAAGTATTTTATGTTTGTATGCCATGTTCTTTACGTAAAGAACCTGCTTTATCGTGTCGTTGTTCTGCACTGCACATACTTCTACGAGTCGGTCCTGTCCACAGTGTCGACGGCGGCGGCCGGGTCTCTGTATGCGCCACGCAAGGCGGGCCAAGCGTGTCTCAGCGACGGCGCAGTCTGTCTCCGTGGGCGATGTCTCTGCCCGGCCGAGACAACTGCGCAAAACGGCACTTGCAGTAAGATCACATATGAAGCCGCGTGAGGGCAGCACTGTATGAGTTGATTTAAAAAGATTTAACAAGATTTAACAAGATTTGCCATCCAAGCCAAAGGCCCAGATGGCAAGTGGACAAGGAAGCCATTGGCTTATCGAGAGTCCAACAATGTTCACCTACTTATAACCCGCCCTCCTGATATATGTGTCAACCTTGTTTTTAAACATATTCACGCTGCTAGCAGTTACACAATCTGTAGACAGTTTGTTCCATTCATTTACTGTCCTCTGTGAGAACGAGTGCTTCCTGATGTCCAATCTACATTGATCCTTTACTAATTTTACCTCATGTCCTCTAGTTCTGCTATCCTTCTTGAGTGAGAAAAACATATTTCTATCAATATTTTCATACCCATTCAATATCTTAAAAACTTCAATCTGATCTCCTCTTAACCTCCTTGTCTCTAGAGTTGTTAAACCACATTCTTTCAGGCGTTCTTCATAACTAAGGTCTCTAAGTTCTGGAATCATTTTAGTTGCTCTCCTTTGTATGCGTTCAAGCGTATCTATATCCTTCTTACGATATGGTCTCCATGCTTGTATACAGTATTCTAAATGAGGTCTAACTATTGCTTTATAAAGAGGTATAATTAACTTTTTTTCCCTTGTATGTTATGTTTCTTCTAATCAATCCAAGAATTTGATTACCCTTTGAAGCTGCAATACCACACTGCTCTGAAACTTTCATATCAGCGCTTATTGTAACTCCTAAGTCCTTTTCTTTTACAGTAGTACCAAGAACAGTAGCTCCCATTTTATAGTTTACATTCAAGTTCCCATGTCCTGTATGTAGGCATTTACATTTCCCAAAATTGAACAGCATCTGCCATTTCTCAGACCATTTCACTAATCTGTCTAGATCGTTTTGTAAATGTTGTTTATCACCATCAGTATTAACCTTTCTAAACAGTTTTGTGTCGTCCGCAAATTTCAGTACGTTACTTGTTATACTGTCGTCCAAGTCATTGATATAAATTAAGAATAATATAGGTCCTAATACTGATCCTTGAGGTACCCCACTCAAAACCGATTTCCAATTTGAAACTTCGCCATCTACTACAACTCGTTGTCTTCTGTCAGTCAGCCATTGTTCTATCCAGTCAGTTATGCTATCCCCGATACCATGGGCTTTTAATTTAAGTAGCAATCTTTGATGTGGCACTTTGTCAAAAGCTTTCTGAAAATCTAAGTAGATAATATCTACTGGAGTTGATTTAAAAAGATTTAACAAGATTTAACAAGATTTGCCATCCAAGCCAAAGGCCCAGATGGCAAGTGGACAAGGAAGCCATTGGCTTATCGAGAGTCCAACAATGTTCACCTACTTATAACCCGCCCTCCTGATATATGTGTCAACCTTGTTTTTAAACATATTCACGCTGCTAGCAGTTACACAATCTGTAGACAGTTTGTTCCATTCATTTACTGTCCTCTGTGAGAACGAGTGCTTCCTGATGTCCAATCTACATTGATCCTTTACTAATTTTACCTCATGTCCTCTAGTTCTGCTATCCTTCTTGAGTGAGAAAAACATATTTCTATCAATATTTTCATACCCATTCAATATCTTAAAAACTTCAATCTGATCTCCTCTTAACCTCCTTGTCTCTAGAGTTGTTAAACCACATTCTTTCAGGCGTTCTTCATAACTAAGGTCTCTAAGTTCTGGAATCATTTTAGTTGCTCTCCTTTGTATGCGTTCAAGCGTATCTATATCCTTCTTACGATATGGTCTCCATGCTTGTATACAGTATTCTAAATGAGGTCTAACTATTGCTTTATAAAGAGGTATAATTAACTTTTTTCCCTTGTATGTTATGTTTCTTCTAATCAATCCAAGAATTTGATTACCCTTTGAAGCTGCAATACCACACTGCTCTGAAACTTTCATATCAGCGCTTATTGTAACTCCTAAGTCCTTTTCTTTTACAGTAGTACCAAGAACAGTAGCTCCCATTTTATAGTTTACATTCAAGTTCCCATGTCCTGTATGTAGGCATTTACATTTCCCAAAATTGAACAGCATCTGCCATTTCTCAGACCATTTCACTAATCTGTCTAGATCGTTTTGTAAATGTTGTTTATCACCATCAGTATTAACCTTTCTAAACAGTTTTGTGTCGTCCGCAAATTTCAGTACGTTACTTGTTATACTGTCGTCCAAGTCATTGATATAAATTAAGAATAATATAGGTCCTAATACTGATCCTTGAGGTACCCCACTCAAAACCGATTTCCAATTTGAAACTTCGCCATCTACTACAACTCGTTGTCTTCTGTCAGTCAGCCATTGTTCTATCCAGTCAGTTATGCTATCCCCGATACCATGGGCTTTTAATTTAAGTAGCAATCTTTGATGTGGCACTTTGTCAAAAGCTTTCTGAAAATCTAAGTAGATAATATCTACTGGCGATCCCTCGTCTATCCACTTAGTGATTTCTTCCAAAAAACATAACACATTTGTTAAGCATGACCTCGCTTTAAGGAATCCATGTTGAGATGAATTTAATAATTTATGCTTAACGAGGAAGTCCACCATATGGTCTTTAATTAACCTTTCTAATAATTTACAAATCACTGACGTTAAACTCACTGGTCTGTAATTCTCTGACTTATTTCTCGAACCCTTTTTAAATAATGGTATGATGTTTGCTTCTTTCCATTCAAACGGAACAACTCCCTCTTTTAATGACAAGTTGAATACTCTTGCAAGTGGTATACTGATTTGATCTACTGTTTCCATTAGTAATTTTGGAGGAATCCCATCCACTCCCGGTGATTTGTTATCCTTCATTGCCTTTATTTTCCTAGCTACCAATTCTGGAGTTACAACTAACGGTCCTAAATAGTCAGATTTAGTCCCCTGAAATTTAGCATCAGCAACTGGTAATGAACTAATATCTTCTTTTGTAAACACTGAACTGAAGTAACCATTTAGGTCTTCCGCCATTAAAAACCCCTGTGATATTATATTTCCAGCACTGTCTTCTAGAGGTCCAACCTTGTCTTGTACGTTTTGTTTACTCTGACATATGCATAAAAACTCTTGCTGTCAGTTTTATGTTACATGCCAGTTTTGCTCATAGCTTCTTTTAGATTGTCTGATTTCAGTTGTAGCTGCATTAAGTGCCTCTTTGTATTTTGCATAGTCTTCTTCCTTTCTGGTACGCCTATAAACCCTCCACATAGTTTGTTTTAGCATTATTTTTCTAATTGCCTCTTTTGACACGTGTTTCTTTCTACACCGTTTTCCTTGTTTTCGGAAGGGAACAAATTTATCAATGAAACTCTCAATTTCATATTTTAGAATATTCCAACACTCAATTGCAGTCTTATTCATCAGCATGTTATTCCAATCTAGCTGTGCTAAGTATTTTCTCATATCTTTGTAGTTACCTTTGTGGAAGTTTCTCTTGTACGTTTTCTTATTTTTACTTTCTGATTTTACATTGATGTCAAAATGTATTTGATTATGGTCACTATTACCCAATGGTTCAAATATTTTTACATTGTCCACTAATTCTTTTGTGATGACAAAACTATATCTAATACATTTTCTCCCTGGTTGGTTCTAGTACGTGCTGAGTAAGAAAGCTATCCTGGATTAAACATAGAAATTGTTGATCCTCAATCCCTGTGCTCTCTAGAGAATTCCATTGTATGTGTCCATGGTTAAAATCTCCCATTATGATACATTCCCTTTACTAACTTCCTTTATAGCGTTTTTATTTTTGTGTTGTCCTCTTCGTTTATGTTTGGACTTCGGTAAACTAATCCAACAGTTAATTTTGAATTTCCTGAAACAATTTTGCACCAAACAGCTTCATCACCAATCTGCTTCCCTTTCTAGTTTCATTTCATAAGCCTGAATAGATTCTTTAACATATAAAATAACTCCCCCGCCCCTTCTTCCTATTCGATCTTTCCTAAACATTACGTATCCTGTCAGTCCTAATTCAGCATCTGTTATATCTATGTTGGCCCATGATTCAGTTATACCAATTATGTGAGGGTCAATATCTTCTACCATAATGTTTAATTCGTTTTTCTTATTTACTATGCTCCTTGCATTTAAACATACGCATCTATAACCTTTTTCAGATTTATCCAAGTGCTTCCTGTTATGACGCACTATATATATATATATATATATATATATATATATATATATATATATATATATATATATATATATATATATATATATATATATATATATATATATATATATATATATATATAACAAAACATTATTATAATTGTTAAGGTCAAAAATGCTCTATAGGTCAAAGCTCTACAGATAAACAAAAACCTTTTGGATATGTTGAGAGAAGGGTTTGATCATCGATAATGATTGGCAAATACGAAACGCAGCAAACGTGGATAATTATTCATTCACATTCATTCACACGCGGTCGGTAAGTTCGAAATGTTTTCATTATATATTGTCATTAGTGACCAGAACATACCCAAGCTGTATTTAGCTGACACACTCGTGAGGAACTTGAAAGCGCCGATGAAAGTATGGTTGTCTAATGTGGAATTGGCCCTTTGTTGCGTAGAATGAGGTTTGGTTCCACTATTAGATATCTTCCTAGCGAATATGTGGAATTGGCCCCTTGTTGCGTAGAATGAGGTTTGGTTCAACTATTACATATCTTCCTAGCGAATATGTGGAATTGGCCCCTTGTTGCGTAGAATGAGGTTTGGTTCCACTATTAGATATCTTCCTAGCGAATATGTGGAATTGGCCCCTTGTTGCGTAGAATGAGGTTTGGTTCAACTATTATATATCTTCCTAGCGAATATGTGGAATTGGCCCCTTGTTGCATAGAATGAGGTTTGGTTCAACTATTAGATATCTTCCTAGCGAATATGTGGAATTGGCCCCTTGTTGCGTAGAATGAGGTTTGGTTCCACTATTAGATATCTTCCTAGCGAATATCCGTTAAGTAAATTACCCCACTTTGACAACTGGTTCTTGCACACTCCAATAACACATAACATAATGTGTATGCCTCCTGCAGTGCCTCGTGTTGCGTTAAACCAGTTTTGCCGCCCCGGAAGTAGATGCGCAGACGACAACGCACTGTGCAAACACAGCCTCTGCTCCTGTCAGTACGGCTATTACGACAAGAACGTCGCATGTGGTACGTGTTGTATGAAAACAGAAAACTTACATTACTACTATGTAAGTAGGATTTGTGTTCAATAAATATCTTTGTTTATTTAGCATGTAGTGTGTTACAAGGGAGGTTGTAGATAGTATATGTATATGTAAAGTAGATAATAACGTACCATGACCTTGTGTTAATGAGGTTGAACATAATGTGTGTACGAGTGTACGTCACGGTTGTGTGCTTAGTGCGCGTACGCCAGTGTGCGTGTATGTCAGTGTGCACGTATGTCAGTGTGCGTGCGTGCATGCAAGCGTGCGTGCGTGCGCGTGAATGTATATGCTCCCTTTGTTAAGGGCTGAGGCTAGTCCATGTTCGCTGCACCGTCCCAGCTGGTATCCCTTTCCACGTCTTCCTATTGGCAGTCTTCGGCGTATGGTATGAACAAACTGTATTCTTGTAACGAAATGGCTGCTGTCTCTAAGCAATTCCTCGACTGTGCGTTGCTAAAATCTTCCTGTTCCCAAATTCGTGTTCTTATTGTGGTCACATGACGTCACGTTTCATGCAGCCCATCTCGGTGGTTACAAAGCCCCCTGTCTGCTGGGCTCCTTGTGTCACGTGAGGAACGCGCGCTGCTTCAACGGGATGTGTCTGTGCGTGTCTGGCCACTACTACAAGAACGGAGTGTGTGGTAAGACGCCTTGGCCCGTAAAACAGCGACATGCGACGAAATGTTATAGATTACATATTATACAGTCGTGTGACGCAATATAGATAAGATGGTTAAGAGGAGATAAAATTGAAGTTTAATTTAAAGTATTTTATGGGTGTGAAAATATTGATAGAAATATATTTTCTCACTTAAGATAGATAGTAGAACTAGAGGAACATTAAGGATCAGTGTAGATTGAATCAAAGAAAGTACTCATTCTCACAGGGAATAATGCATGAATGGAACAAAGTATCTAAAGATTATGTAACTGCTAGCAGCGCGAATATGTTTAAAACAAATTTTTCAAATATGTCAGATGAAAAATTGTTGTACTCTCGATTTGCCAATGGCTTCCTTGTCCACTTGCCATCTGGGTCTTTTTCCTTGGATGGCAACCTTGTTTAATATTGTTTTGTTAAACATGTTATATATTATATGGTCATATGATTATCCATCAATTGTAAAACCGATGCCGACAACCGACCACAACCTTGGAAACATGTTATTTCTGAGCATTCTTTAGACTTAAATGGGTAAACTTGTTGGCGTTTGTTCAACATTACCAAATTGAAGTGCGTATTTACTATATCGCGAGACATCCATCATTTGTGACGACATCAGCCTTTTGCGGATAGTCACGCCAGTTACTAACTCATAATATTAGATTACGAAGAATAGTATCAGCATAACTATTTGTTTACTTTTTTTATCAATGACATGACTATCTTTTCGTTTATGGGACGTGACCGGAATTTTTTTGAAGATTTGTTCTGCTATTTGATTAGTGTCATGAAAAGACAATATGTTCATCTAAAAAAAAGACATTATATTCACGTCGACACACTAGGATTGTGGTTATTAAATCATAATATTATATGTATAACGTAAAGTATATCTTAAAATGCATGCATAATTTAAAATATTCTATAGCATGTAACACTTTCCGAACGACTAAGAATATTATATGTAGATCACCATTTACAAGTAAAGTATACACACCTTTCCGAACAACCGAAAGTATCCACCCTATCATAATGATATAAGCACACTTCCATTTAAGCTTTCTGTCTTATTCATTTACCCTAGCCTTCATTTTTGTTTATCTTAACCTGGCATACTAACGTATCTAGTCACTTACTTGATTCAACACAGGTACTTGAAACGTTTTTTCTTCACTTTGTTGTAATGTAGAGTCTCGGTCCTCCTTGAAAGAAGATCGTAACACCACTTGATCGGTCCAACCATTTTACAATTATTGTACATGTAACATCCATGATAGTGTTGTCTATTTACAGTTCCTACCCTGTGGCTGCAGGAGAGCTGTGGGTTTGACGACGTATGTCGCGATACGAACGCGGAGTGCCGGCAGGAGCAGTGCCAGTGCAAGTCGCGGTTCCTGCAATCACACGGCCGATGTCGTAAGTGTGTATGTGCCAACTGACGATTTTTCCGGTGTAAAGGCCCGTTCACACGAACGACGCACTGTCGTCCGATCAATTGGACAACTATCACTCGCGTAAAATCCCTCGCGAGAAAGATTAGAGAGGCCAATTTATGGCTACAGTTGTGTCGTCGGAATTGCGGCTAGGTCCAATTCGGGCATCTGTCCGGCGATAGTTTGCAGCAGTGGTCAATCAGCGAACCCCGCGACCGAGTGTATATGTACCTGTTGTGACCTTTAAACAGAACTCAATTGGAGATTAACGGCCATAAATGGGTCGCACTGGCAGTGTCTAAACACGTTGCTCGTGTGACCGCGCACATAATGTACGTGCGCTTTGTCATGCGATATGGTGTCGCCCGACCAATTGGGCAACTAATCGTTCGTGTTAACGGGACGCACGCAAGGTGTGCTAAATTGAATAACATAGTTTCTGAAGTTACTCGTTACGTTCATCGGGGCGTCCAGATGAATTAGTTATGCCTATTCAAATTGTCGCTAAGTTGATTAATAATGCAACAGCCAGCTCTCACAGTCATGAGCCACTACAGTTTCGTCATTATTTATGCCTCTACGGGCAACATCCATCACGTTTCATAAAGAAAACCTCTAAACAGCAATAAAGAAAACTATTTTGTGAAAATGGAAACATAAATTCAAACAAAAACATGACATAATAAGTGTCAATGAAACAAACCGCTGAAGTCCGTAATTAGATGGGTTAAAGAAACATGTCAGCGTATTTATACTGTAGTATTTATACTGTAGTATTTATACTGTAGTATTTATACTGTAGTATTTATACTGTCGTATTTATACTGTAGTATTTATACTGTCGTATTTATACTGTCGTATTTATACTGTAGTATTTATGCTGTCGTATTTATACTGTCGTATCGGTGTTTACGTATTTATACTGTCGTGTCGGTGTTTACGTAATTGTGCGTATGTGCTCTTTTTAGTCGTGGCTCTGCCGCTGGGTGGCGCTTGTGGAGCCGACAGTATTTGTTCCGTGGCTGAAGCTTCTTGTCTGAACGGCGTGTGTCAGTGTCGCCCTGGCTTCACACCCAGTGGGAACTATTGCCGTACGTATAGAGAGTACACCACGTATCTCTCCGTTTCTCTTTCTGTCTGTCTGTCTGTCTGTCTGTCTCTCTATCTCTATCTCTCTCTCTCTCTCTCTCTCTCTCTCTCTCTCTCTCTCTCTCTCTCTCTCTCTCTCTCTCTCTCTCTCTCTCTCTCTCTCTCTCTCTCTCTCTCTCTCTCTCTCTCTCTCTCTCTCTCTCTCTCTCTCTCTCTCTCTCTCTCTCTCTCTCTCTCTCTCTCTCTCTCTCTCTCTCTCTCTCTCTCTCTCTCTCTCTCTCTCTCTCTCTCTCTCTCTCTCTCTCTCTCCCTCTCTCCCTCTCTCCCTCTCTTTCTCTCTCTCTCTCTCTCTCTCTCTCTCTCTCTCTCCCTCTCTCTCTCTCTCTCTCTCTCTCTCTCTCTCTCTCTCTCTCTCTCCCCTCCCTCTCCGGCATGCTGCATAAAGTAGTAACACAACTGAGCACTTTTTTATTTTTACACAAAACACTTCAAACTATTTCATGTGTTTTTACTTTTACCGTCTGTAAATTACCGTTACTAATTGTGCACCATGTGTGTATTTAAGTTCATTAATTACACAAATCAAGACACGTATGTTGTGTGGATAAAGATGGCATTTTTAGCGCTGTTGTGAACTGTTTGCGCCATTGTGTGAATACAGTCAGTTGTAATTGCCCATCGTTGCTTTTAGGCCAACTGTCGCCATTGCCCAGCCTGTTACCAGGGCAGCTGTACGGCGCTTGCCTGACTGGCATGACGTGTTCCTCTCCCAGCATGCAGTGCGCCCAGACCGGCGTCTGCGTCTGCGCAGATTCGTTCTTCGAGAGAAATTCCATTTGTGGTGAAATAAATTATGGCTAAGCTATTCATTTAAATTTAAGGTTCTATCAGTATTAAGTTGATGTGAGTTCTTTGCAAACCGTTGTTGGCCGTGTACAGCCTCTCGTAGTCTATACACAAGTTCCTTGGTTTCCCATAAGCCACCTTTATCTGACGGTCGGGAAATATTGACCATTCCTTATTTTGGCAAGATCTTAATAATAGTTCCTAGAAAACCACAGTTAACGTCTTACAAATGCCTCTTTAAAGCAATATTCGTAACGACACGACAGAATTGTCGTCGAAATCAAGATTGAAGCAAAAATGACACCTGTCGCATATTTAAAATTCCAAGCCTTCATATGGTTCGCGTGTTTACACCTGCTTATATACTAGCAATCGTTGGTGCACTTTACCATTCCTGTTCAGAGCAACATGTGTATCTAATCATCATGTGTTGATGTACATTTCCAGTTGCAAAGATCCACTTGGGGAAAGTGTGCAAGTCAAACGAAGTATGTCTCGACAGTGACGCCACCTGTGAGCGCGGACGGTGCACTTGCCTGCATCCGTTCTATCAGATGAACGGCACTTGTGGTGCGTGACAATGTCTGGCAAATTATTCAAAACTAACATAGCTCAAAACCGGTGTGGGGGGGTCTATGTCAGTAGGACCGGGGTTAGAATTTTCTTGCTGCCGTTTCGAAATTTTATTTTCTTAGTTTATTCAGCTGTATAAATGAGTACCTAGCTATATAGGCCCTATAGTAGTGGGTATTTGTGAACGGATAGTATTAAGAAGCTTGGGCAATTTCACTCCTCGTTGCGCCAATTCACCCAGCTGTATAAATGAGTACCTAGCTATATAGGCCCTATAGTAGTGGGTATTTGTGAACGGATAGTATTAAGAAGCTTGGGCAATTTCACTCCTCGTTGCGCCAATTCACCCAGCTGTATAAATGAGTACCTAGCTATATAGGCCCTATAGTAGTGGGTATTTGTGAACGGATAGTATTAAGAAGCTTGGGCAATTTCACTCCTCGTTGCGCCAATTCACCCAGCTGTATAAATGAGTACCTAGCTATATAGGCCCTATAGTAGTGGGTATTTGGGAACGAATAGTCTTAAGAAGCTTGGGCAATTTCACTCCTCGTTGCGCCAATTCACCCAGCTGTATAAATGAGTACCTAGCTATATAGGCCCTATAGTAGTGGGTATTTGTGAACGGATAGTCTTAAGAAGCTTGGGCAACTTCACTCCTCGTTGCGCCAATTCACCCAGCTGTATAAATGAGTACCTAGCTATATAGGCCCTATAGTAGTGGGTATTTGTGAACGGATAGTCTTAAGAAGCTTGGGCAACTTCACTCCTCGTTGCGCCAATTCACCCAGCTGTATAAATGAGTACCTAGCTATATAGGCCCTATAGTAGTGGGTATTTGGGAACGGATAGTCTTAAGAAGCTTGGGCAACTTCACTCCTCGTTGCGCCAATTCACCCAGCTGTATAAATGAGTACCTAGCTATATAGGCCCTATAGTAGTGGGTATTTGGGAACGGATAGTCTTAAGAAGCTTGGGCAACTTCACTCCTCGTTGCGCCAATTCGCACCCAGCTGTATAAATGAGTACCTAGCTATGTAGGCCCTATAGTAGTGGGTATTTGGGAACGGATAGTCTTAAGAAGCTTGGGCAACTTCACTCCTCGTTGCGCCAATTCACCCAGCTGTATAAATGAGTACCTAGCTATATAGGCCTATAGTAGTGGGTATTTGGGAACGGATAGTCTTAAGAAGCTTGGGCAACTTCACTCCTCGTTGCGCCAATTCACCCAGCTGTATAAATGAGTACCTAGCTATATAGGCCCTATAGTAGTGGGTATTTGGGAACGGATAGTCTTAAGAAACTTGGGCAACTTCACTCCTCGTTGCGCCAATTCACCCAGCTGTATAAATGAGTACCTAGCTATATAGGCCCTATAGTAGTGGGTATTTGTGAACGAATAGTCTTAAGAAGCTTGGGCAACTTCACTCCTCGTTGCGCCAATTCACCCAGCTGTATAAATGAGTACCTAGCTATATAGGCCCTATAGTAGTGGGTATTTGGGAACGAATAGTCTTAAGAAGCTTGGGCAACTTCACTCCTCGTTGCGCCAATTCACCCAGCTGTATAAATGAGTACCTAGCTATATAGGCCCTATAGTAGTGGGTATTTGGGAACGGATAGTCTTAAGAAGCTTGGGCAACTTCACTCCTCGTTGCGCCAATTCACCCAGCTGTATAAATGAGTACCTAACTATATAGGCCCTATAGTAGTGGGTATTTGGGAACGAATAGTCTTAAGAAACTTGGGCAACTTCACTCCTCGTTGCGCCACTTCACCCAGCTGTATAAATGAGCTACATACAGTGGTAGACACGTGAATGAACAGTCTGTGCTCAGTAATTGCAGTGTGGCTGAATGTTTCCCAGAGAAGTTGAGTTGGTGTTGAAATGAACAGGTCTGCCAGGGGGTGAAGTGTAAGGGAACAGGTTTGTTGGGGGTGAAGTGTAAGAGAACAGGTCTGCCAGAGGTGAAGTGTAAGGGAACAGGTCTGTTGGGGGTGAAGTGTAAAGGAACAGGTCTGCCAGGGGTGAAGTGTAAGGGAACAGGTCTGCCAGGGGTGAAGTGTAAGGGAACAGGTCTGCCAGGGGTGAAGTATAAGGGAACAGGTCTGTTGGGGGTGAAGTGTAAAGGAACAGGTCTGTTGGGGGTGAAGTGTAAGGGAACAGGTCTGCCAGGGGTGAAGTGTAAGGGAACAGGTCTGCCGGGGTGAAATGTAAGGGAACAGGTCTGCCAGGAGTGAAGTGTAAGGGAACAGGTCTGCCAGGGGTGAAGTATAAAGCGCTTTGAGTGGTCCCACTAACTGGATACTGCGCTATATAAGAACGTATCTTTATCGTCTGTGTGAAAAAATTATCTTTACTGCCATTTTGATGCTGTTTGAGTGGATATTACTGATCGACTATTTCCTAGATAGAAAAGGAATGTTTGGCTTGCAGTGTTTCATATCTGCATAATTATTTTATTTACCACGGAGACTTACTTTAGTTTTGTTTGTGTTGTTTCTTCTTTGTTGTTACTTGTTTTAGTCTCACAATTTGTTGTCTGGATTCGTTGTAGTGCGAAAAATAGACGTAGGCGGTCAATGCTCGGAGACCGACGTGTGTGCGGACGACTCGGCTGAGTGCGTGCGTGGTGCGTGTCGTTGTGTCGGGGATTACACGCAGATGGCGACGCATTGCGGTATGATACACATGTTATGTTATATCATTCTTGATATTGTTAGAACGAAATATTATCTTGACGATTTTTTTTACATTTTAAATAATAGTTCAGTATCAGCTAGCGATTACCAAGACACATTCTGATAATGACTTTGGCCCGTCGCTGTTCATGATTATGCTTAACGGTGCTGGTTTATAGCGCCTCTGAGCCCAGGTTCCTGAGGATATAGGCGCTTTAGACGTTCATTGTTATTATGATTAATTATTTAAAGAGTACACTTTGAAGTGTGATTTATATTTCAATCGGTATTTGTGCCGACTACGCCTTTTCCGAAAGCCGTCCTAAAACTGTAACAATTACTATAGCAGCTACGAATACGGTTTTGCAAATCTTTGTTTGTTTGTTTTTTTTTGTTTTTTTTAATGTTTGTGTACTTTATTAAGAGACACACATTATATTCCATGCGAAAATATCCGACGTTGTATTATATTACTTGTAGTTCATAAAGTATCGCTCGGTGCTACATGCGGCGCCAGTGACGTGTGTGCCGACGTCAATGCGCAGTGTATCCAGGGTGTCTGTCGCTGCAGTGGAGACTTCGTTGTCATTGGCAACCAGTGTGGTAAGATCACGTTACTAAACAACAACTTAAATGATGTCTATGTAGCGTGGAAACGCAAACGACCCCGGTTCGGTGTCTGTTATACCCTGCTGAACATCGTGGTGGGGCAGTGAGAAGAATCCCACGCTGGACACTGATTGCAAAAACTTCATTCAGTCGTCGTTACTCTGGATACCTGGCGTTAGTCGCGTCCACGGCGAATATACATTATCACTCTCACTCGCCCAGCTCTGCACATATAAATGGCTCTGAAACGAGTTGACTTTAAAACTCCCCGCTGAAACAATAGGCGCAGTTGGTTTGATAACGTTGAGCGCATTTTTGCTAAGATCATCGAAATGCTTGTCTTTGGTCGTTAGAAACAGTGAATAGCTTTAAGTTATATTATATCTTATTTTATAGAGGCGGAGCCACTTTTATAATTCTTCACCGATAATAACTTATTGATTTGACGATGATTTCAACAAAGCTTAATAAGCCATTTACAGAAACGAATCAGATGTCGTAGTCGATACTTGTAAGTTGGATAAGTTAGATTTTTCTCGAAATTTATGAGTGAAACAGGACGAACGAAAACATGGAATTAAGGAAGGACCATTAACACACAACGTTGACGTTATACTATGTCTAACAGTCGTTCACTTTCACGCAGACGAACATAACACATTTGTTAACACCAGTAAGGTATGTATTAATATGACTAGTGCAACTAATTATTATTTATGTTATGACTCCAGTATTACGTGGAACGATTGGGACGCCATGTCGAGCAGATGACAGATG
Source organism: Lamellibrachia satsuma (assembly GCA_033239005.1). NCBI lineage: Eukaryota > Metazoa > Annelida > Polychaeta > Sabellida > Siboglinidae > Lamellibrachia > Lamellibrachia satsuma. Next base: position 9,375,688 of record BSQZ01000021.1, on the reverse strand, counting down.
TGTTTCACCACACACAGCATGTGTCGAGCAGACATGTGTTTGTGAGACCGGTTACCGCCAGTCAGGCCTCGAGTGCCGTAAGTAGCAGCGAGTGATACGTGCCTTGCGGAACCGCATGAGATCGGTCGACCACCTTTATACATGACGCACACTAACGCCGCTTCGTCGGGTTTAGCTGCGTGGCGTCTCAATTTGGTTGCATTAGAGACAGCTACGTTCTCAGAAACGTCTTCTCTGCTTTTAGTTATTTGCGGACCCCTGCATCTTTTTCCTTCAATGTTTCTAGTTGTCTGTTACAGCTGTCACGGTTACACGGTCTGTACACTTGAAGTAAATGTGTCTAAGTAATAGTATTAATTATTTATTGTTTATATTCCACACATATGTTATTTGACAAACCGTCGGAAAAATTGTCAAAACGTATACGGCGACAAACCTTATTTAAAAAACTTTGTTACGTCACTGCAACAATATATCTCCTCCTTTGCTATTTAAATGGAATCGGTTGCCTGATTCCGCGAGGACAGCGAAGACACTGCCGCAGTATAAACACCTTTAAAAATACATCTTTTTATAGTTGCTTTCTTATCATATTCTGACGCGAAAACTTTTATATGCATTTATTATTATTTCATTATTACATATACAGTTATCATCGCAGGTATGTATAGCGCCTGAGAACAATCTTGATAGATCGGGCGCTAATTAAATAATGTTATTATTAGTAGTAGTATTAATTCTTTTCTATGAAAGATGCATATTGTCTCAACACAACGAACCTTGTTGTTTGAACATAGATATTATATATGTTGTGCTGGTATGTGTTCTTTGCCCAGTTGATGAGACGCCCCCGTGTTTGACGTCACACGATTGCAACGACACCCACGCCGAGTGTGTGCAAGGATTCTGTTCGTGCAAGATGGGATACCATCTCATCAAAGATGTCTGCGTCAAGAGTAAGTGCTACTCATTTCGCCTCGCTTTATCGGAATTGGGTCTTCGTTAAACGGACACAATTCCGATAAAGTTGTTTGATATTTGTTTGTACGATTTTATTTGTAACCCGAATGTATTAATTTGAGCATGTGCTTTGCCGTTCAAGCTGCATATACGAGACATAATGTTTTACATAGAAAGACAATTGCGACCACGTGACACGATTGCGTAAATATGTTGTTGCCGCGTGCATTACTGAATTATTTGAGAAGAAACTAAAAACAGCCAGGATCTTAATGTATTTACAAATTGTAGCAACTAACACAGTATCGGTTGTTTAAACCATTCGGCAGATTTTAGCATTTAAGGGAATAAAAGTACAGTTTTACATATGTTCTGATTAAGTCTTGGATCAGGCAAATCGCATATATAACTGTAATTATGCCAACGATAGATCGATCTTTAATCACATAGAATGTGTCCACACACGGTCAGTGCCGAATGAACCATAACTCAAGTGACACATTCCTACCAACCCCAGCCACCTACCCCACAAAATCAACCATGATCCACCTCGTTGATCGCTTAGACACCCCCTTCGCTTCTCTTCAATCAAAGTGCGGCGAACGTCAGAAACTACGGAAATAAAGTTTGTAACACAACTACATTAGTTACGCCATTTGGCGCCCACAATGAGTCGACCTTCGTTGTCCACGCAAATGTTTTACAATTGTTTACAAATGTTTTACAATTGTTTACAACTGTTTTACAATTGCGCAAAATGTAAAACACCGGAATATGCAATTAGTGGATTTTATTTGTTTTAAAACATATCTAGGATATATGATTAGCTTATGATAATTAACTGGCCGTACGGAAACTACTTATTAAAAAAAGAACAAACGAACAAATATCATATCGGAACACCGCGCAAACACGTTAATGAACAGAATCGTGTTAATTACAAAATATTTATTATTCTGATTCACAATGGATGACACTTTGCCAATACCTTGCCTCCGCCAGTGAACTGTTTCGTTTGGTACCTCAATGTTTCTATTTTTCCGGGGAAATGTTGCAACTTGTCCCAACGCCTTCTCATTCCCAACACCTGTGGTTACGTTCATGTGTACTTAAAACCCTGATTAACGGCTTTTTTAACAGCTAAAGCGTCGATTCATGACAATAACTACCAAAGGAGAACAAAACAATATATGAAATGCACACCCAAACCCTTAACAGGTAGACTATTCTTTAAAATGGCGCCGTTTTATTACTTTTCAACGGAAGTTATTAGTAGTTTTGTCTGTAGTACGTCGTTACAACTAACCCGCAAATAGCCCCGGTCACATTGGTAATCTATCCAGCACTACATACTGTCACCGGGTAACCACGGCTAATCTACAAGTGCGTGGGACTGTGGGTTTCACCCACTGACGACCGACAATTCACAAAATTAGGCGACGCTATGTCTGCCTTACGAAACAGCCAAACTAGATATTGCTGCAAGAAACTTCGCTAAAGTGTGACGCTTCGTATGCATGAACGCTGTACATACCAGTCTTGGAGGCGATCTGCGAACCAGTGTCACACTTAGTTATTGGATATATAAAACTCAGTGGATGTTTCTGCACAGTTGTCTCGGCGACAGGTGGCTCGGCTGGCGGCGTCTGTCTGTCCGGGATGAAGTGTAACTCGAAACATGCCATTTGTCTAGACAACGTCTGTGCCTGCGAGCAAGGATTCTTCGCTAAGAACGGTGAATGCCGTAAGTACCAGTGACACATTTGTAGTTATATATATATTGTAGTTATATATATATATATGTTTTATATATACAAAAAATATATATATGTATATGTATATGTATGTATGTATATATATATATATATATATATATATATATATATATATATATACATATATATATATATATATATATATATATATATATATATATATATATATATATATATATATATATATATATATATATATATATATATATATATATATATATATATATATATATATATATATATACGCACTTTGGGTAAACAAGTCAGAATATCTTGGGTAAATTCATAAAAATTAAAGTGTTTACTGTGGATTATAGTTCCTTCTACTTTTGTGGTTTGGGGTTGTTAGTGATTTGATTTGCGAAAAGGAAACAGTGCCATACGTATGGTGTTCATGGTTATGTAGAGTACATTGCCTAACGTATAGATACCTCGTAA
>BSQZ01000021.1:9325015-9362515 GCA_033239005.1 Lamellibrachia satsuma | reverse complement strand
GGCGTGGCGTGGCGCGCGCTGCGTGCGTGCGTGTGTGTGCGAATGAGTGTCTGTAGCGTGCACATGTATGTGTGTGTTTATTGTGTGAATAAGAAACAGTCCATAAAATGTGAAAAAATGGTCATTAGCCGGTTACCCGACACTGTTTTTCTCTACGGTGTCTTAACCGATCATTCTGAACTCATGGATTGGAAACAAGATTTCGTCTGTGTGTCCTTCTCGGGTGCGCCACGGTGTCGCTCATATAACTTCTATATAGCTTCTTCCATTGTGTGTATGTATCACTGTACCCCCCCTTAAGTCAAACCACAACGTCTATCCCGTTACTAACACGCCTTACTAACTAAGCAACACAGCCATCTTTAATCATGAGTGTCACTGACGCGTCAATGTCTCAACCAAGATGAGTGTCGTGCTAAATTAAAATTTTACCCGCCACGCGGGGCCACTCGTGAAACATGCTCCAGGTGATATCCACGAGTGCTACTGAGAACTCAACGTTGGGGAAGACGTTGTGCTAACCTGCTCACCATACTCCAGTCAGGGATTGAAGTGACACAAACTCCTGTCAATGTGGCAAGAAATCAACTTCTTCCATTCTGTGCGGTTCTTCTTACACCCTTGAGGCTGGTGTTCTTGTTCTCCTGGTGGCTGCTGATGTTGTTGATCCATATATGTATGCATGTATGCATGCATGTATGCATGTATGCATGTATATATGTATGTATGTATGTTTGTATGTATGTATGTATGTATGTGTGTATGTATGCATGTATGTATATATATTTGTATGTATGTATGTATCTATGCATGTATGTATGTATGTATCTATGTATGTATGTATGTTTGTATGTATGTATGTATGTATGTATGTATGTATGTATGTATGTATGTATGTATGTATGTATGTATGTGTGTATGCATGTATGTCTGTATATGTGTACGTATGTACGTATGTATGTGTGTATGTGTGCATGTATGTATGTATGTATGTATGTATGCATGTATGTATGTATGTATGTATGTATGTATGTACGTATGTATGTATGTATGTATGTATGTATGTATGTATGTATGTATGTACATTTATGTATATATGTATATTTGTATGTATGTATGTATGTATGTATGTATGTATGTATGTATGTATGAATGTATGTATGTCTGTTTGTATGTATGTATGTATGTATGTATGTATGTCTGTTTGTATGTATGTATGTATGTATGTATGTATGTATGTGTGTGTGTGTATGTATGTATGTATGTATGTATGTATGTATGTATGTATGTATGTGTGTGTATGTATGTATGTATGTATATTTGTATGTATGTATGTATGTATGTGTGTGTATGTATGTGTGTATGTATGTATATTTGTATGTACGTATGTATGTATGTATGTATGTATGTATGTATGTGTGTATGTACGTATGTATATTTGTATGTATGTATGTATGTTTCCCCTGATGTTTTCCAGTGGTCCAACCTTATCTCGAACGTTCTGTTTACTCATTTTCTCTTCTCGTCACTTCACTGCGCCATCTCAATTGATTCATCTTGATTACTTCCACGATTGGTATCATCTTGCTCTCCCTGTAGAGATGATCATTTCGCTGTCTCTCCCATTTGTCCCTGTATCATTCATAAGGCTTTCATGTCTACAACAGTGATTCGACTATCAAGTCTCTTTGTCAACGGGAAGACGTTAAGTTACAGTTAAATGCCGCGCAAAATACGTGTCCAACTATTCACAACCCAGCACCAAAGACATGAATATCCGAAAAACCTTGCCCATTTACCAAATCAACCAATGAAATGCCTTGCTTGGATTTGTATCGCTTACATCCGGGCAAGTTATGTTCAGCAAATGCATCTCACTGTTCGAATCACAATTCTTTGTTTATTGAAAATAAGTTAATTATATTTCGTTTGTTAACGCGATATTTTATAGGCCAGTAATGTACGTCAATATTATTAATATTACTACTAGCAAAAATGCCCGTCCCCACGACGGGATAACTTGGTAGTTCATACGTGACATTCATGATAACAATGTTTACCAAATGCATCAAGCCAATATGCCATCAATACGCTCGAGATTGTTTAATTGAACGTCAAACGTCAAATTACCATACACAAACGCGTTACGCACGTGACGCAATACTCGTTGCGTGTTCGAAATGTTGAAGGTCGCGTGAATTTAGACCCATGGATACTTGTGTTGGTTGTAGAATAGTAGAATATGTTTTTTTTTTGTATATTGGCCCTCGCTCTGCGACCTCAGGTGCCTGCTTTCTACTATCTTCTTATTGTATTGTATTGCGACCTCGAGCCAATGCGTGGGTGCGTGCTTTCTACAATAATTAATATAATAATTATTGTTATATTGTTATAATCGTTGTTCTTATTGTTATTATTAATATTATTATTACTTCATAACCAGGCAACAATGAGGCAATATAACATGTCTGTACATTTCGCATCGCAGCGATACACAACAGTTGAGTGCTATCACATGTCTAATCATCATACGACTTCTAGCTGTTTGAGAGTTATTCATATGCAGTCAGGCGCGGTGTATTTTCGTTAATTTTCGCACCGTCAGCCAAACGCATGCGCGTGTCGTTGTAACGCTGAAAGGGGACATCATGCCTTAGTTGCTGCTAATGCGCCTCCTGGTCACACGCGTCTCGAGCGCCCGTTCTGATCTTGCTAGTTCGCCGATCTAGTGAACACTGACAGGTAGGTTAAGTCCTGAGATTGTTATTTCCCTCTCGCGGTTCTTGCGGTTGGCACTTTCAAATAGTATGGACGGACGGAATGTGTCAGTCGAAATATTCTACAGCGCAGCAAGCGAAACAACGTCTGGAAAATGTAGATTATGGAAAATTGAAGAGAATGTCAGCAGATTTCGCCAGCTAGCCCGATTGCCCGTTGCATGATGTGCTGTAACGTGTAAATGTAATTGTTTATATCTGGGCGATAGTTTGACAGACCGGACTGCAATTTCTAAATCGATGTGCACTTCAATGGTATTTTGAGTTATTGTCCGCTAATGTGCTTTTTATTACGTGCACAAACCATTATTTACAGATAGAAGGACTGACGGACTGACGGACTGACGGACGGACTGACGGACGGACGGGCGGACGGAGAGACGGACATAGAGTACAGAGGGAAATAGAGATAGAAGGGGAGGCATAGAGACAGACAGACAGACAGACAGACAGATAGAGTGTCAGAGAGACAGAGACACAAACATACATAGACAGAGAGACACGACAGATATATATATATATATATATATATATATATATATATATATATATATATATATATATATATATATATATATATATATATATATATATATATATATATATATATATATATATATATATATATATATATATATATATATATATATATATATATATATGCAGATAAACAAAGGGACACATAGATACAGAGAGACAGACAGGTACGTAGATACATATAGACAGATATACAGATACAGACACCGAGAGACGGAGACACATATAGACAGAGACAGAGTCACAGAGAAACAGAGACACAGAAAGAGAGAGAAACTGAGAAACAGAGATACATATATACAAAGAGAGAAAGAGAGAGAGAGAGAGATATATATATATATATATATATATATATATATATATATATATATATATATACAGAGAGAGACACAAACACAGAAACACAGAGAGTCACAGAGGCACAGCAGAGATATATAAAGACAGAGAGAGACAGAGAGACAAAGAGACGGAAAGACGGAGATACGTAGAGACGGAGAGGCAGAGACACATATATACATATAGACAGACATACAGACACAGAGAGCCAGATGAGACAGATAGACATATAGACAGAGAGAAATGGAGACAGAGTCACAGAGAAACAGAGAGACAGAGACACATAGAGTGAGAGAGCGAGAGAGAGAGAGAGAGAGAGAGAGAGACAGTGAGAGAGAGAGAGACAGAGAGAAAGAGAGGCAGACAGAGAGAAAGAGAGAGAGAGAGGGGGGGCAGAAACACAGGGATAAAGACAGAGACACAAAAAGACACACAGAGAGTCACAGAGACACAGGGACTCAGCAGAAAGATATAGAGACAGAGAGAGATACAGAACAACATATACAGAGAAACAGAGAGAGAGAGAGAGAGAGAGAGAGAGAGAGAGAGAGAGAGAGAGAGAGAGAGAGAGAGAGAGAGAGAGAGAGAGAGAGAGAGAGAGAGAGAGAGAGAGAGAGAGAGAGAGAGAGAGAGAGAGAGAGCGAGAGAGAGAGAGCGCGAGAGAGAGAGAGAGACGGAGAGACGGGAGACGGAGAGACACGGGACCAGATGATAGGGTATATATCAGGGAGACGAGAAATTATGGGTGAAAAAGAGTCGTAGAGGAAACCGAGGGTGTCCGTTGGGATTCTACCCTTACAGACCAAGGGTGGCGATGCGATAGATTGAGGATAGAGGATATGACAAAGTGTTATTTTTGGTCGCAAACATTTTTATATTGGAGTGAAACTTTGACAATAGTTAGATGTATGGACGATATACCAGCTACAACATAATTATGATTCCTCCGGAGAAAACAAAGACATTTCTTGAACACAAGTGATGACGTTGTACAAGTAGACACATTGAGAAAACGTCAGATTGCAAATATCGACATTCAAGTCAAAAACTGACATCTACATACACGATAGAATTTGTTGGAGCGCAGACGTCACCAGACGGAGCAGACGTCACAAGACGGAGCAGACGTCACCAGACGCATTCATTATTAGAAGTAAACGTGCGTGGGGACTAAAGATGCCAGTAATACTAATCAGTCGGCAAGTAAAGGTTCATAAAATAATGATGACACTGAATATTAAAGTGTATGCTTAGATGCAAGGCATGGTAAATACGAAAAATAAAACCGTGCGGTACACAATATTGACTATCGCATAGAACCAATTATGGGCTATCGATGTTGTCGAACTATCACCGAGTGGAGCTTGAGCTGTGGACTATCTTTGCACTCGGAATTGGACCCGATCAGGTCAGGAGTTCTCCAAAGAAATAATTTCCCGTTTCCTATTTTTTCTATTCTTCCATTCCGTTTCAATTTGTTGAACGTTTAAATGAATAATGTACAGTTTATTGAGGCAAAAAATTTAGGTTCGACATTATGTACATACTAAATTGTGTCGTAGTAACAAATGACCAGGGCGGTTGAAGTGACCCAGATAAGATGTGTCAGAGATTTCCGAAACCGGCAGGTCGAATCTTCAGAATCGCTAGTAAATTACAGTTTTATTGTATTAAATGTGTTGCAATGTTATCTATGAACCCATATAATAAATACGTTAATGGGTTTATGCACTCTTTGCTACATAATGTTGTATTGGTCGAGCTTAACATTCTGAAGCAACTCGTGCATAAAGCCCAGTATCGTTTGATAAGTTTATACTGTCTAAGAATATATTAACGCTTCCAAAATAAATTAGAAGGAAGCATGACGTTAACTCGGACCAACTTCTTTGTGTGATCGGGACTGTAGTCTAATTGTTTAAATCAACCTAAATATAAATATGTTCTCTCATATCCACCAGGGGTTGATAACGCAATGTGAGGATGCTTCATGTTGTGGCTCTCCTCTGTATCCCTCTAGTCCCGGATTAGCCTGGCACCGAACAGGTCTTAGATTTTTGTTCCCCTTCTACTTCATCACTACTCCCATTTCACTGCCCTCTCTACCGCCCATCTCCACTTCCCTATCTCTCACCCTCATTCTCCCCTCCCCTGCCACTCCCGCCAAACCTCTCTTCACATAGTCCTACTGCTCTCTCTTTCTGTCTCTCTCTCTCTCTCTCTCTCTCTTTCTCTCTCTCTCTCTCTCTCTCTCTCTCTCTTTCACACCCACCTCCTCCCTCAGCTCCTCCATTCTTCGCTTATCTATTATTTTCACACCCGCAATTCTTCCCACCCAGTTATTCTCACAAACTTGCATCTCGGTCTTCCTCTTCCTCTACTCTAAGCCCTCTCTTCGTCAGTCGTACCCCTTCCATTCTTTCTTTCCACGTGTCCAGTCCACTTTAGTCGGCTCCTCGCCAGCTTACTCATGAGACTCTCTCTCTCTCTCTTTCTCCCCCCTCTCTCTCTCTCTCTTTCTCTCTCTCTCTCTCTCTCTCTCTCTCTCACACACACACACACACACACACACACACACACACACACACACACACACACACACACACACACACACTCCTCCCTCAGCTCCTCCGTTCTTCGCTTGTCTGTTATTTTCACTCCCGCAATTCTTCTCAGCCAGTAATTCTCGCAGACTTTCAGTTTCTCGTTGTTTTTCTGTCATCGCCATGATCTCTAGGGACGTATAGGTAGGCCGTACAGGTAGGCCGTACAGGTAGGCCGTACAGGTAGGCCGTACGGGTAGGCAGTACAGGTAGGCCGTACAGGTAGGCCTTACAGGAAGGCAGTACAGGTAGGCCGTACAGGGATGCCGTACAGGTAGGCCGTACAGGTAGGCCTTACAGGTAGGCAGTACAGGTAGGCCGTACAGGTAGGCCGTGCAGGTAGGCCGTACAGGTAGGCCGTGCAGGTAGGCCGTACAGGTTGGCCGTACAGGTAGGCCGTACAGGTATGCCGTACAGGTAAGCCATGCAGGTAGGCCGTGTAGGTAGGCCGTACAGGTAGGCCGTACAGGTAGGCCGTACAGGTAGGCCGTGCAGGTAGGCCGTATAGGTAAGCTGGTGTAACGCATGAGCTAAGCACCTTTTGATGAGAACGAATAATATGTAGTTTGTCGTAGCTAAAATGCACAGTACAGAACCGAGCCATAGCTTGGTGTGTGCTATCGAGAAAAGAATGTATGTACAAAATAAATAATATTAATTAAACGGCTTGTGATGCGGACATCAAATGGGAAATGCCCACAAACAACGAGTGGTTTTGTCAGTCTCCATTCACACCATCTGCGAGCCGTGGGCCGTCTCGTCCGGCAGCGAAGCACTTGTCAGTCGCAGGAACGAAACCCGTCGCTGTTCCACCTGTGTTAATTACAACCATTATGGACAGGCGAATTGCTCATATCACCTGAAGTGTGAAAACTGCGAAGCGATGTAGAGCGCTTGCTGATACACGGTTGTGAAGTATGGTCAAACAATCAGAAACGACCATACTAAGTGATCACTCTTCCCAAAGCTATAACGGAGATAACGCAGTCAAAAAGTCAACCTTATCGCAATGTGTTTTAAATTATACCACCCGAAAGTTAATTATGTACTGCTGCAAATCCCATAAAATTATTTCTTCACATACAGAATTCCGCATTTTGTGGCATAATGAAGTAGGTTCCTAATCCATGAAAAAGGAATGATTAGAACCATGCACCATTAACATCAAAAGGGCCTACGCCTTGATTCACTTACTTTAAAATGTTTGCACGTGGCTTTATTTCGTGGAATTCATGTTCGACATCCAAATACCATTTGGAGTGAAGATATATCTTGTAAATTTTTTCAGTTTATGATCGTCCTAAACAATGGACGTTAATGTTGTGAATATTCTATAGCAACAAACACATTCATCAGAGTACTTCTCCATGAATGAACTGTGTCGTTTCGCTCTTCTCTCCATCACTGTTTGGTCTATCAACCGGGAGACAATAGACAATTGGACCTTACTCTTGGCGTTGTGTTTCTTTACAGCCAGATGCTGAACAATCTAACCGGCAACACAGCTACTTTACAACGTCTGGAAATATTACGGTTTATAACAGTAATCGAATCACTAATGTTAATGATTTCGATTCATAAAGATTATGAAAATATGCGCAAGATTTCAGACGTTTGCGTAAGACCTTTTTTGCTCGTGTGAGCTCAGTTGAAAAGACATAGTTAGCAAGTATATTAGTCTAAGTGTTCTTCTGAACACAAAAACAGCCTTATTCAAGGCTAACGTAGCAATTAGATTAAGTATAAATTTTGTGATGGCGCCGTGCAAACGGCATTTAAAGGCCACTAGGCATTTAATATGCACTAGATGCAGCAACTGGGTGGACTTCGTCAAGTCCGGATGTGAGAAGTCCTGGGCTGAGGTTCAGGTGGATAGTTTTAGTTTTGAGTGTAGGGGATGTACGAGGATGAAGGAACTTGAAGTGGAGTTAGAACAGCTGAGGCTGCTCGTTGTGGCAGTGGTGGGAAGGGAGCAGACGGTTTGTGCCAGTGGTTCTGGTTAGGGGACAGTGGATAAAGTGGGGGAAGACGACGAGAGAGATGTTAGGGTAAACTCACCTCAGCCTGGGAGGAGGTTGAGAGGAGGTAAGGTGACCGGTCATAGGGAGACAGGGCGGAAGGAGGCGGGACATAGGGAGACTGGACGAAAGGAGACGAGAAGGAAAGAAATGGGAGGGAAGACAAGTTGGTCGAAGGAAAGGGGAGTGGGGGAGACAGTAGCGAAGGAGTCGGGGGGAAGGAGACGATAGTTAAGGCGATGGGAATGAGGGAGACGGGAGGGAAGGCGACGGGAGCACAAGTTAGCCAGGAGACGGGAGGGAAAGGTTAAATGTTGACGCGTGAGAGAGATCCTGATAACAGTCTGCCACCAAGTGACAAGGCTGCAGGACAGACCGTGATGGAGGGGATCCATCGGAAGAGCTATTCCGAGGCAGTGATAGAGGGGGTGAGAAAGAGAGTGAGGGTGTTTGTGGGGGATTCAATAGTTAGGAAGACCGGCAGAGTCGATTAGGATAACACAAAAATACAAAATGCTATAAAGGAAGTTAGTAAAGGGAATGTATCGTAATGGGAGATTTTAACCATGGAAACATACAATGGAAATCTCCAGAGAGTACAGTGGGTGAGGACCAACAATTTTTATTTTTAATTCAGGAGAGCTTCCTTACTCAGCACGTGCTAGAACCAACCAGGGGAGAAACTGTATAAGATATAGTTTTATCATCACAAAAAGAATTAGTCGACAATGTAAAAATACATAAACCATTGGGTAACAGTGACCACAATCAAATACGTTTTGACATCAACGTAAAATCAGAAAGTGAAAATAAAAAACGTATAGGAGAAACTTTCACAAAGGTAAATACAAAGATATGAGAAAATACTTAGCAAAGCTAGATTGGAATAACATGCTAATGAATAAGACCGCAATTGAATGTTGGAATATTCTAAAATATGAAATTGAGAGTATCATCGATAAATTTATTCCCTTGAAAAAAAACAAGGCAAACGGTCTAAAAAGAAACACTTGTCAAAAGAAGCTATTAGAGAAATAGCGTTTAAGCAAACTATGTGGAGGGTTTATAGGCGTACCAGAAAGGATGAATACTATGCAAATTACAAAGAGGCATTTAACCTAGCTACAACTGAAATTAGAAAATCTAAAAGAATCTTTGAAAAAAAATTGGCAGGTAATATAAAAAATGATAGCAAGAGTTTCTATGCTTATGTAAGGAGTAAACAGAACGTTCGAGATAAGGTCGGACCACTGGAAAACAACAGGGGAAACATAATTTCAGAGGGGTTTCAAATGGCAGAGGTCCTTAATGAGTATTTCAGCTCAGTATTTACCACATAAGATATCAGCTCACTTCCAGTTCCATTTAGTAAATTTGAGGGAAATAGATCAGAACATTTAGGGCAGTTATTTGTAACTCCTGCAATGATAGCAAACACAATTAAGAAGATGAAAGATAATAAATCACCTGGAGTTGATGGGATACCACCAAAACTGCTTAAGGAAATTGTTAAGCAAATTAGTACAACACTTGCAAAATTGTTTAACTTGTCACTAGAAGAAGGAATAGTTCCATCAGAATGGAAAGAAGCAAACATTACGCCACTATTTAAGAAGGGATCGAGGAACAAGCCAGAAAATTACAGACCAGTGAGTTTAACATCAGTTGTATGTAAATTACTCGAAACACTAATTAGAGACCACATGGTGGAATTCCTTGTAAAACATAATTTAATAAATACATCTCAACATGGGTTGCTAAAAGCAAGGTCATGTCAAACCAATATCTTGTGTTTTTTTGAAGAAATTACAAAGTGGGTAGATGACGGGTCACCAATGGATGTTGTCTACTTAGATTTTCAGAAAGCTTTCGATAAAGTGCCACACCAAAGATTGATACTTAAACTAAAAGCCCATGGTATAGGTAATGATGTAATCAACTGGATAGAAAAGTGGCTTACACACAGAAAACAGAGAGTAATAGTAGACGGTGAGTTTTCAAACTGGAAATCGGTTTTGAGTGGGATACCACAGGGATCAGTATTAGGCCCTATACTGTTTTTAATATATATATATATAAATGAGCTAGAAGATGACATGGTGGGAAGGGAACAGGGGAGTTGTGCCAGTAGTTCCGGTGGGGGAACAGTAGACGATAAAGTGGGGAAAGACACAAGAGATGCTAGGGAGAGCTCACCTCAGCCTGGGAGGAAGCTGAGAGGAGGGAAGGTGACAGGTCATAGGGAGACAGGAAGTAAGGAGACAGGACGGAAAGGAACGGGAGGGAAGACAATCGGAGTGAAGGAGAGGGGAGTAGGGGAGACAGGAGGGAAGGAGAAGGGAGTGGGGGAGACGGGAGGGAAGACAACCGGAGTGAAGGAGAGGGGAGTAGCGGAGACAGGAGGGAAGGAGAAGGGAGTGGGGGAGACGGGAGGGAAAACGACCGGAGTGAAGGAGAGGGGAGTAGGGGAGACAGGAGGGAAGGAGAAGGGAGTGGGGGAGACGGAAGGGAAAACAACCGGAGTGAAGGAGAGGGGAGTGGGAGAGACAAGAGCAAAGGAGTGGGAAGTGGGGGAGTCAGGACAGAATGTGATGGAGGGGATCGAAAGGAAGAGTTATTCTGCAGCAGTGATAGAGAGGGTGAGGAAGAGAGCGAGGGTGTTTGTGGGGGATTCGATAGTTAGGAAGACTGACAGAGTCTTAAACAAGGGAGATGATGTGGTGGTCTGCTTGCCTGGAGCCAAAATAGAGGCGATAACTAAGAGGGTAAAACACATCGTTGGCTCGGGTAAGGGTGGATCTGTTTTAGTACACGTAGGGACAAATAACGTAGCGAGGGAGGGTACAACTGCCATAGTTAGGAAATATAGGCAGTTGGTCAGAACACTAAAGCAGACGCGGGTTGAGCAGGTAATACTGTCAGGGATTTTACCTGTAATAGGCAGGAGGGGTCACAAATATCGAAATTGTCGGGGGATGGCAATTAACATGTTAGTCCAGAGGCTGTGTATGGAAGAGGAAGTTGGATTTGTGGATTTATGGGGAAGTTTTGTTGGCAGGGCTGATATGTACATGAAGGATGGGCTTCATTTAAGTGGAAAGGGGGCGGCAGTATTCGCGGACAAACTTTCAGCAGCAGTAGATAGCGACTTGGGTACAATGACAAATATTTTTGGAAGTAAACATTCTTTAAACTAGAAGTGCAGGGGGGTTACATAGAGGTGTCTCAATCAGAACAAGAGGCCACTAGCACAGATAAACCAATATCAAATCATCCGAAAAACATCTCTGAAAAAGGTTATAGATGCGTATGTTTAAATGCAAGGAGCATAGTAAATAAGAAAAACGAATTAAACATTATGGTAGAAGATATTGACCCTTACATAATTGGTATAACTGAATCATGGGCCAACATAGATATAACAGATGCTGCAGGATACGTAATGTTTAGGAAAGATCGGATAGGAAGAAGGGGCGGGGGAGTTATTTTATATGTTAAAGAATCTATTCAGGCTTATGAAATAAAACTAGAAAGGGAAGCAGATTGCGATGAAGCTGTTTGGTGCAAAATTGTTTCAGGAAATTCAAAATTAACTATTGGATTAGTTTACCGAAGTCCAAACATAAACGAAGAGGACAACACAAAAAAAAACGCTATAAAGGAAGTTAGTAAATGGGAATGTATCATAATGGATGATTTTAACCATGGACACATACAATGGAATTCTCTAGAGAGCACAGGGATTGAGGATCAACAATTTCTATGTTTAATCCAGGATAGCTTTCTTACTCAGCACGTACTAGAACCAACCAGGGGAGAAAATGTATTAGATACAGTTTTGTCATCACAAAAAGAATTAGTGGACAATGTAAAAATATTTGAACCATTGGGTAATAGTGAACATAATCAAATACATTTTGACATCAATGTAAAATCAGAAAGTAAAAATAAGAAAACGTACAAGAGAAACTTCCACAAAGGTAACTACAAAGATATGAGAAAATACTTAGCAAAGCTAGATAGGAATAACATGCTGATGAATAAGACCGCAATTGAATGTTGGAATATTCTAAAATATGAAACTGAGAGTATCATCGATAAATTTGTTCCCTTCCAAAAACAAGGAAAACGGTATATAAAGAAACACTTTTCAAAACAGGCAATTAGAAAAATAATGCTAAAACAAACTATCGTGGAGGGTTTATAGGCGTACCAGAAAGGAAGAAGACTATGCAAAATTTTTATGCATATGTCAGGAGTAAACAAAACGTACAAGACAAGGTTGGACCTCTAGAAGACAGTGCTGGAAATATAATATCAGAGGGGTTTTTAATGGCGGAAGACCTAAATGGTTACTTCAGTTCAGTGTTTACCAAAGAAGATATTAGTTCATTACCAGTTGCTGATGCTAAATTTCAGGCGGCTAAATCTGACTATTTAGGACCGTTAGTTGTAACTCCAGAATTGGTAGCTAAGAAAATAAAGGCAATGAAGGATAACAAATCACCGGGAGTGGATGAGATTCCTCCAAAATTACTAATGGAAACAGTAGATCAAATCAGTATACCACTTGCAAGAGTATTCAACTTGTCATTAAAAGAGGGAGTTGTTCCGTTTGAATGGAAAGAAGCAAACATTATACCATTATTTAAAAAGGGTTCGAGAAATAAGTCAGAGAATTACAGACCAGTGAGTTTAACGTCAGTGATTTGTAAATTATTAGAAAGGTTAATTAAAGACCATATGGTGGACTTCCTCGTTAAGCATAAATTATTAAATTCATCTCAACATGGATTCCTTAAAGCGAGGTCATGCTTAACAAATATGTTATGCTTTTTGGAAGAAATCACTAAGTGGATAGACGTGGGATCGCCAGTAGATATTATCTACTTAGATTTTCAGAAAACTTTTGACAAAGTGCCACATCAAAGATTACTACTTAAATTAAAAGCCCATGGTATCGGGGATAGCATAACTGACTGGATAGAACAATGGCTGACTGACAGAAGACAACGAGTTGTAGTAGATGGAGTAGTTTCAAATTGGAAATCGGTTTTGAGTGGGGTACCTCAAGGATCAGTATTAGGACATATATTATTCTTAATTTATATCAATGACTTGGACGACAGTATAACAAGTAACGTACTGAAATTTGCGGATGACACAAAACTGTTTAGAAAGGTTAATACTGATGGTGATAAACAACATTGAAATGGTCTGAGAAATGGCATATGCTGTTCAATTTTGGGAAATGTAAATGCCTACATACAGGACATGGGAACTTGAATGTAAACTATAAAATGGGAGATACTGTTCTGGGTACTAATGTAAAAGAAAAGGACTTAGGATTTACAATAAGCGCTGATA
This sequence comes from Lamellibrachia satsuma, assembly GCA_033239005.1. NCBI lineage: Eukaryota > Metazoa > Annelida > Polychaeta > Sabellida > Siboglinidae > Lamellibrachia > Lamellibrachia satsuma. Next base: position 9,348,877 of record BSQZ01000021.1, on the reverse strand, counting down.
TGAAAGTTTCAGAGCAGTGTGGTATTGCAGCTTCAAAGGGTAATCAAATTCTTGGATTGATTAGAAGAAACATAACATACAAGGGAAAAAAGTTAATTATACCTCTTTATAAAGCAATAGTTAGACCACATTTAGAATACTGTATACAAGCATGGAGACCATATCGTAAGAAGGATATAGATACGTTTGAACGCATACAAAGGAGAGCAACTAAAATGATTCCAGAACTGAGAGACCTTAGTTATGAAGAACGCCTGAAAGAATGTGGTTTAACAACTCTAGAGACAAGGAGGTTAAGAGGAGATCAGATTGACGTTTTTAAGATATTGAATGGGTATGAAAATATTGATAGAAATATGTTTTTCTCACTCAAGAAGGATAGCAGAACTAGAGGACATGAGGTAAAATTAGTAAAGGATCAATGTAGATTGGACATCAGGAAGCACTCGTTCTCACAGAGAACACTAAATGAATGGAACAAATTGTCTACAGATTGTGTAACTGCTAGCAGCGTGAATATGTTTAAAAACAAGATTGACACATATCTCAGGAGGGCGGGTTATAAGTAGGTGAACATTGTTGGACTCTCGATAAGCCAATGGCTTCCTTGTCCACTTGCCATCTGGGCCTTTGGCTTGGATGGCAAATCTTGTTAAATCTTGTTAAACACAAACTATAACCAAATGGCTACACACAATTTAAACATCCTGTGATTATATACGTCAACAACAGATATGAGCAAACCACATTGATTAACTAAATCAATGTGCACAACAATATATACATATCCAGAGTAAAAAACAAAAACAATAATTCCAACTTGCTCAGGAACTAACACCTTTGCCCTATAGACACATGGGTATCTTGTATGCAAGTTGCAGTTAATAATTACTATCAAATAAAGGAATGAAGGAGGGAAATTACTGCATATTTGTCTTTATGTGGAAATAAAACACATTTGTAGTGGATATCATCACTACCATTCACGTGCAATGTGTTGCCAAGACGAGATACCTTATATATGCAAAGCTGAGTGGAATCAGCAGGGTAATCAAATAGAGATTCATAGGATGAAAAAAGTTTGTGAATAATATAGATACTAAAAGATGAGCGAATAATATTCTGTACACTGCCGATCTTATTCCCAACTTGGATGCAATTGTTTGAAAGTCTCACCCCTATACAGTATGATCTACATTGCACCTCACCATATTTGGTACACGGCTCATAACGTTCACCAGAGATAACAGGGCCTCAGATGCTGCTGCAGGGAAAGAAAGGGGTATGAGAATGTGAGGGGTATGTATATTAGACATTTCTAATAATCTCTTTATAACTTGTACCAATGGAAATGTTAGTTGCCTGACAAATCGTTTGAGACATCCAAGATAGTTTTCAAATGGAAAGGCAGAGAATTTATCTAGACATCCAAAGTTCTTTATATCATTAGCAAAATGGGTGACTCCATGCTCATTGTAGACAATTTGTTATAGCCCATATAATTCAGAAAAGTGGTGTACAGACTGGACAAGTATTGACTGGGTTAGTCATTCAAATATTAGGCCCAATACTGTTTTTAATATATATAAATGATCTAGAAGATGACATATCTAGCAAAGTACTGAAATTTGCAGATGACACAAAAGTATTCAGAAAGGTTACTAATGATATAGATAAATAAAGTTTACAGGATGATCTAGATAAATTAGTTAAATGGTCAGAAAAATGGCAAATGTTATTAAATTTTGGGAAGTGTAAATGCATACACACAGGACATGGAAACATGGACGAAGAATATAAAATGGGGGATGCTGTACTAGGTAGAACCACACAAGAAAAGGATTTAGGAGTAACATTTAGTGCTGACATGAAAGTTTCAGAGCAATGTGGGATTGCTGCTTCGAAAGGAAATCAAATTCTAGGGCTAACTAGGAGAATTATCACGTATTAAGGAGAAACAGCTAATTGTACCCCTGTACAAAGCAATAATTAGACCACATTTGGAATACTGTATACAAGCATGGAGGCCGTATCGTAAAAAGGACATAGACAAGCTAGAAAGAATACAACGAAGAGCAACTAAAATTATTCCAGAATTGAGAGACCTTAGCTTTGAAAGCCGCTTATTACAATGTGGTTTGATAACACTAGAGACCAGGCGACTAAGAGGAGACCAAACAGAAGATAAATAGAACCAGAGGACACAAAGCAGCATTAGTTAAGGAACAGTGTAGGTTGGACATGAAAAAGTACTCTTTCTCACAGAGGGTGATAAATTAATGGAACAAACTGCCAAATGATTATGTTAATGCTAGTAGTGTGAATATTTTTAAAAATAGAATTGACAGTTATATGATAAGGGCTGGCTACACATAGATAATAGAACTGTTGGACTCTCGATAAGCCAATGGCTTCCTTGTCCACTTGTCATCTGGAACTTGTTGTTTGGGATGGCAATTTTGTTAAATCTTGTTAAATATCTAGCAAAGTACTAAAATTTGCAGATGACACAAAAGTATTCAGAAAGGTTACAAATGATACAGATAAACAAAGTTTACAAGATGATCTAGATATATTAGTTAAATGGTCAGAAAAATGGCAAATGTTATTAAATTTTTGGAAGTGCAAATGTATACACATAGGTCATGGAAACATGGACGAAGAATACAAAATGGGGGATGCTGTACTAGGTAGAACCACAAAAGAAAAGGATTTAGGAGTAACATTTAGTGCTGACATGAAAGTTTCAGAGCAATGTGGGATTGCTGCTTCAAAAGGAAATCAAATTCTATGGCTAATTAGGAGAACTATCATGTATAAGGAGAAACAGCTAATTGTACCCCTGTACAAAGCAATAGTTATACCACATTTGGAATATTGTATTCAAGCATGGAGGCCGTATCTAGAAAGAATACAACGAAGAGCAACCAAAATGATTCCAGAATTGAGAGACCTTAGTTACGAAAGTCGCTTATTACAATGTGGTTTGACAACTCTAGATACCAGGAGACTAAGAGGAGACCAAACAGAAGTATTTAAAATAGTGAACGGTTATGAGGATGTTGATAGGAATATGTTCTTCAAACTTAAAGAAGGCAGTAGAACCAGAGGACACAAAGCAGCATTAGTTAAGGACCAGTGTAGGTTGGACATGAGAAAGTACTCTTTCTCACAGAGGGTGATAAATGAATGGAACAAACTGCCAAATCATTGTGTTAATGCTAGTAGTGTGAATATATTTAGAATTGACAGATATTTGATAAGGGTGGGCTACACATAGATGAACATTTTTTTGGACTCTCGATAAGCCAATGGCTTCCTTGTCCACTTTGCCATCTGGAACTTGTTGTTTCGGATGGCAATCTTGTTAAATCTTGTTAAATCGTGTGACCTTTGCCGTGAGACCTTGACATATAATGCAGAAGCGTGTGTCGCACGGCTTATTCTACGCGTACATTGCTAAACCTTTGTTGCGGGTCGCGGGTTTGTTTGATTGGATCAGCGCGCATCACATTTGTTGCCGAGATAAAATTTTCGAATCTGCTCAACAACGGTTGCGTCGGCCAAATCAACAAGCTACTCGAGTTTTGTTGAGTTGCGGGCCAACGTACATTGCACGACTGGTCTGTTTTAAGTCAAATAAGCACACGACTCGCAACAAAAGTGTAGCATTGTACGACTGGCATTATGCGCGAGAACTGACACCTACAGGTGGACCGAACGAAACGCACGTCCAATAAAACATGATCGCCATGACCTTCCTGTGTCTGCATATTAGCTCTGTCCTCGCGGCATGCCACTGCAGCAACTGAGTGCTTCGTTTCAGCCGAATAATATAATAATCATGATAGTCGTTAACTTTATCCGCATTGGTCATGCATTGGTCGATTTTGTGATTATCTTCGACTGTAAGATGTCAGTCAGACCAGGATAACGTGAATTGCAATGCAATTTCGTGGGGCCGTATGTGTTTGTATGTGTCTGTGTGTGTGTGTGTGTGTGTGTGTGTGTGTGCGTGCGTGCGTGCGTGCGTGCGTGCGTGCGTGCGTGCGTGCGTGCGTGCGTGCGTGCGTGCGTGCGTGCGTGCGTGCGTAGTAGGCTTGCACACTTGAAAACAATATAGTATAGATTGAATAGTATAACTATGAGGAGTAAACGTATGTAGTAAGTACGTTTTATATAGCGCGGTATCCAGTCCATCGGACCGTTTAATGATTTTTACATTTCACCACCTGGCAGACCTGTCTAATGCCAACTCGACTTCTCTGGGAAGCATTCAGCCATGCTGCAAGTACTGCACGAAGACTATTCGTTCACATTTCCACCACTGTTTATAGCCAGGTACTCATTTGTACAGCCGAATAAACTGAGGCAACGCGCGGTAAACGAAATTACGCAAGTTTCAAAACGGTATCAAGAAGATTCGAACCCGGGTTCTCTCGATTGAAAGTCCGTCGTTCTAACCGCTGAGCCACCTCGCCATGCTGAAGCATATACACTCTAGCAATAAAACAAATGTTGTGTTTTCTACTTTCCAGTATAATTATTTCTTATCTGATTCAACCCCCCTCAAATTTAGTATCCGGTATCAAAGTATTATGGTCCGTGGTTAACACTTACTTGGATTTTCAAACACATCCATTTGTACTTTCCAATTACACAAACACACACACACACACACACACACACACACACACACACACACACACACACACACACACACACACACACACACACACACACAGTGACAACTAATTAGGAAGTTGTCATGCACAGATGTTGATTTAAATGTCGTACGTTGTGCGTCCGACGGGCGAATTAACTCTCGCTAGCTGACTGCGCCATAACAACATGTAGACGTCATACAGAGTGCTCCTTTCAGTTGAGAAACCACCGCGTACACTCGCTGACAGTCACACACGGTCAGATCTGATTAAACTAAGCCGCAACTTCGAAGCAAGAATGGGCCGGAGATCACAGTTTAATTCGAGCTGATTAATAAATCGTGGTACCATAGCGATCAACACGAGAATAACACCACAGCACGTCAGTCGTGACAAGAAACTGCTGCCTTTGCTATGTCGAGCCTTTTTTGATTTCGCGTGAGTCATTACACTCAGTAAAACATGCATCACATTGGATTAAGATATTACGCTGGCGGTTTCGAATCATCCAGCTGCCGTTTCGAAGCTTGGGTAATTTCGTTTACTCCACATTGCCCAATTCACCACATTGCCTCAGTTCACCACATTGCCTCAGTTCACCACATTGCCTCAGTTCACCACATTGCCTCAGTTCACCACATTGCCTCAGTTCACCACATTGCCTCAGTTCACTACATTGCCTCAGTTCACCACATTGCCTCAGTTCACCACATTGCCTCAGTTCACCACATTGCCTCAGTTCACCACATTGCCTCAGTTCACTACATTGCCTCAGTTCACCACATTGCCTCAGTTCACCACATTGCCTCAGTTCCCCACATTGCCTCAGCTGTATAAATGAGTACCAGGCTACAAAAGAAAATTAAGAAACAGACAACGCGCGAAAGCATTTAAGAAACAGAAAAAAAAGTTATATTCGAAAAGAATGCGTTGTCTTGTTTGTTGTAATATATATATATATATATATATATATATATATATATATATATATATATATATATATATATATATATATATATATATATATATATATATTATCCGTGGTTAGGCTGGCTCCGATCACCGCCGTCTCCATTCCCCCATCGCTCGATCTCCATCTCATTTTCCACTCCCCAAAAATTTCTCTTCACGCAGTCTTCCCATCTTATTGTCGGTCTTCCTCTTCTCCTTCCACCCTCCACACCAACTTCCTCCCTCAGCTCCTCCGTTCTTCACTTGTCAATTATTTTCACTCCCGCAGTTCTTATCATCCAGTTATTCTCGCAAACTTGCAGTTTCTCTTTCTGTTTTTTTGTCATCGCCATGGTCTCCAGACCGTATACGTCGGTTGGTGCTACGCATGAACAAAGCACCTTTCCTTTTAGCTTCCGATATGTACGTCTATCCCCCAGCACTCCTTCCACTTTTCTCCACGTGTTCGTCTCAGCTTGTATTCTTGAATTTCTGTTTTTATGGCAGCAGCCGTCCCCACAAACCGCTCCACCCATATATACAAAGCTGTCTCGTTGGTTCATTTGATAAGACTGGAAGGGAAGACAATTAGTGTCTGTGTGTGTGTGTGTGTGTGTGTGTGTGTGTGTGTGTGTGTGTGTGTGTGTGTGTGTGTGTGTGTGTGTGTGTGTGTGTGTGTGTGTGTGTGTGTGTGTGTGTGTGTGTGTGTGTGTGTGTGTGTGTGTGTGTGTGTGTGTGTGTGTGTGTGTGTGTGTGTGTGTGTGTGTGTGTGTGTGTGTGTGTGTGTGTGTGTGTGTGTGTGTGTGTGTGTGTGTGTGTGTGTGTGTGTGTGTGTGTGTGTGTGTGTGTGTGTGTGTGTGTGTGTGTGTGTGTGTGTGTGTGTGTGTGTGTGTGTGTGTGTGTGTGTGTGTGTGTGTGATTGCGTGCGTGCGTGCGTGCTTGCGTGCGGGCGGGCGGGCGAGCGTGTGTGCGTGCGTGTGTGTGCAAGAAGAACAGCGGACGGCACAACACGCTGAAGGCGGGACACGTTCGACGAGTAATGGGATGGTGATATTCACCGTCTGGTGAATGCACGGTGACGGATTAAGCGCACGTTCTCGCGACACCTTTATTATGCATGATTAATTATCGCGTGTCCTTTACCAGGTGCCGAGCCGCGCTGCATCGAACAGTCGACACTGGCAGTGATGGAGAACGCATCCGGTTTCGTGTCTTGTCCGAACCAAACAACTGCGCAGCCACAGTACCCAGATTATCCGTCCCCGGAAGCGTACATTGTTCCAGTTGTATTCGCTGTCATTTTTGTCGTCGGCGTCGCAGGGAACGGCACGTTGATCTACACCGTCTTCAACAACCGTAACATGCGCAACACCCCGAACATCTTCCTGGTGAGTCTGGCGGCCGGAGACCTGCTGCTGATCCTCGTCTCCGTACCGTTCACGTCTACCATATACAGCTTCCACCAGTGGCCGTACGGTCTCGCCATGTGCAAGCTGAACGAGTTCCTGCAGGCGCTCTCCCTTGGAGTGTCCGTCTTCACGCTGACCGCACTCAGCGCGGAACGCTACGTTGCGATCGCCTACCCCATGAGTAGCCACAACAGTCCGTCGATGGTCCGCACGCTCCTGGCCGTCGGCGCTATCTGGTGCATATCGGCGATGCTAGCTTCGTTGGAGGCTGTGGCGGCGCGGATTCAACTTCATGACTACGGGGTGACGGTGCTGGAAATTTGCGACATCCACCCGCCAGAGTGGGGAGATGCTTACCAGAAGTTCCACGCGATGTTCCGCTTCGTCGTCTACTTCGCGCTGCCCATCGCCGTCATCACCACCTTCTACCTGCTCATGGCGCGCATCCTTCTACTCAGCTCTAGCCACCTACCGACCGAGGGACGAACTCAGGGCCAAGCTAACCGTCAGATGGAGACTCGCAAGAAAGTCGCCAAAGTCGTGCTGTCGTTCGTCGCCATCTTCGTCGCGTGCTGGCTGCCGCGCCATGTCTACTTGCTGTGGTACCACTATGATCCGGGGCTCTACAATATGTTCTGGCACGTTTTCAAGATCGTCGGCTTCTGTATGTCATTCATCAACTCGTGCGTCAACCCGTTCACGCTGTACATCCTTAGCAGCCGCTTCCGACACTACTACAACCGCTACTTGCTATGTTGTTGTGTGCGCAAACATCGCTACGAGAGATCGCGCAAGTATTCACACTCGCCACTGTGCACGCTCGAGAGCCGCACCAGCAATAACTGTACCTCCATGGCCATTGAGATGACTTAAGCTGAGTAGAAGAAAGAACACCTTCACTGCCCGATTTACGACCCACCTGGCATCGCCGGGTATTGTCCTAATATCAACCACCTTCCGGAAGGATGTATAAATGTTGAAATGTCAATAAACCAATGTGTGCGTCGTAAGCATACTGCTCTACGGTTCTCGTAGACACGGTTGCTCACCGATGCGATTGTTCGTAGACTCCGTGTTTTTTGGTCACGATGAATGACCACACTGCTTCACAGTGATCAGGTACTGTAGGACGACTTTGCGTGCGCATCTAGAAGCTGCTGATGCTCCGCCGCTGGAACTGGCTAGGACGTGTGCTGTACAAGGACGAGTCGCGCACCGTTACGCGACGAAAGGTTTCCTGTTCCGAGCTGTGCGGTCTCCGTTTGCTCCACGCCCTCTGTCACACAATCCTTTGTCTGCGTGGTTTCGTTCGTTCAATGAAGCATAATGGAATTCCAAGTAGAGAACACAAGCTGTCTCTGTCTGGGGGTGAAATCATGACGACAACAATAACATAATATGGGTTTACACGAGGCGATATCGTCGCCGCAATGATCCGACGCGGTCGCATGCGACAAGATTGCCGTGTGATCGTCCCGTGTAAACTGTACGCCGATACGACGGGTCGCATGCGACAAGATTGCCGTGTGATCGCCCCATGTAAACTGTACGCCGATACGACGCGGTCGCATGCGACAAGATTGCCGTGTGATCGTCCCGTGTAAACTGTACGCCGATACGACGGGTCGCATTCGACAAGATTGCCGTGTGATAGTCCCGTGTAAACTGTACGCCGATACGACGGGTCGCATGCGACAAGATTGCCGTGTGATCGTCCCGTGTAAACTGTACGCCGATACGACGGGTCGCAGCGACAAGATTGCCGTGTGATTGTCCCGTGTAAACTGTACGCCGATACGACGCGGTCGCATGTGACAAGATTGCCGTGTGATCGTCCCGTGTAAACTGTACGCCGATACGACGCGGTCGCATGTGACAAGATTGCCGTGTGATCGTCCCGTGTAAACTGTACGCCGATACGACATTTCGCAGCGACGTCGCATAAAATATCATTGATCTGTTTTGAAGCGATGTCGAATGCGATATGAAACGGCATTGACCTAACGTCGTAACAATCGCCTCGTAGCGGCGACGATATCGCCTGGCCCTGGTGTAATCCCAGCATTAGCAATTGTAGTATTGACGATAATTGGCGCACGTAGCGACTGAGCCTCCAAATTACCACGTGGAAGATGACATAACAGTTGATATAAGGATTGTTTGTAGACGATGAAACATTCGGACGATACGTTCAGATATTGGAATTCGTCGGACCTCAATCAGACAACACCAGTGAAGGAATCGTTGTCACTTCAACGATGTCGCAGCAGCGTTCAGGTTCCTTAATCTCGATAAGTACTTGAACACACTCTCATTTCCGTCGTACGTGTCCCCCATTACCCATTTCAATTGTTTATAATCGAGTGAAAGAGATGCTTTGGCGATCACCATGAAAGCCGAGTCTGTCGTGGTCATTATATCCAGAGCAACGTTGACCGTGTTGACGTCATTGCGATCAAAACATGTTCTTCTCTTGCGTCATTTCAGAGTGAGCCAGACATTCGTATGTTGGGCCTGAGAGTGAGTTATATTATTCTAATGTGTTTAAGATAACTTTGGTGTTCCGTTCTTAACAACAGTAATTTATGGCAAACCGACAACAGCTCTAACGTGTCAATAATTTGAATTATTTTAAAGGGAAACAAAAGTGATTGTTTTGGGCTTATGCACATGTAAGAGTTACTACAACATAACCATTTGTAACTACAATTAAGAATATCATGCTAGTGGTTTACTAGGAAAACCTTGTTGAACACACGTCATCTTAATTTCATGGCTGCGTCATACTATTAAATAATACTACGTCACGAGCGTCAAAATCTAGCCAAATTCGCTCGCAAAATGAAAATATATTTGTATACACGTATTCCTACATTTGCCAGTGCGATATGGCTATACTGTTTGCGTCCAAAGTAAACTTAAGTAACATATGTTGGCAGTTGTTTACTAAACTAGTCCTCTTTCTGGTAAACATGTTTTAGACTGCGTTGGTTATGTGTATGCCGGCCTCCCTTAATACGTCACAACAGTCTAGGTTACCCCGGTTTTCATAGAACTACGCATGCGCTTATCGGTCGCGGTAGTTGACATGACAGGGCTCAGTCAACTGAAGAAATTATCAGAATCTCCAACTTTTAGAATAATATCTGAGTAAACCAGTGGCGTGATATTCTTGATTTCAGTTTTTATTATCTCTTTTAGGTGCATAGCCCCAAAACCATGACTTTTGTTTCACATTAACTATTATATTGAAAGAAACCTACGTGGAAGAGTAAATGAATTATATCATCTAGTTGTGTCGTCTGGATGTGATAAATGTATTTAACTTGGCTATCCGTTGTCGTAATAAAGTTATGTCGCACAGTGGATGCTGGAATGTCAGAGCTTAATGGCTTTTAGAAAAGAGAATCTGGCAGGTCCCAGAGGATGTCTGCAGTTGCGTGTCGTTTAACAAGGACCTGGCCATACAGATAACTTAATACAGATGGTGAGCTGTACAGACGTGTTGGTATAATGCACATTGAGACACTATCAAAAAGTGTGCTGCATAATGCATAACCCAGCTAAGTAACAAAGAGGTTGCCCTTAAGTATGCAAGGCCTTATGGGCTAGGCAGACCAAAGGGCAATTTGGGAAGGAAAGGTAATTTTCCCAGCCAAGATCCATGGGCCGCAGGCCGCGAAGTTCCCCAGTAAAAACATACGAGCCTCACTGAGTGTCAAGAGCATTTGGGACATGTAAATTGTATTAAAAAAACGTATTTACACTGCTTTCTAACAGGAAAAATCACTGGTTGATGCTGAGCTGTTTACCAATCGCTGATTAACCAATCAGCGATTGGTCAGCAGCTCAGGTAATAAAAGGCGGATATTATGAGTAAAATTAACCTTCGTTAGCGACACACAAACAAACATACATACATACACATTCACACACACACACACACACACACGTGAGTGCGTGTGCGTGTGCGTGTGCGTGTGCGTGTGCTTGTGCGCTTGTGCGCTTGTGCGTGTGCGCGTGCGCGTGCGCGTGCGCGTGCGCGTGCGCGTGCGCGTGTGCGTGTGCGTGTGTGTGAATGTGTGTGTTTTTAAACGCAGCTGTTTATGCACAACTGGACTCAACGTCACAACTCTGCCGAAACACGCCCACCCATGTGGTCAAACGTGCGTTGTGAGGGATGCAGAAAGAATGTTCTTAAAGGTCTGGCAGCAGGACATACGAAAACATTCACAGCAACAAACACCACTCTAATCAACACATCAACTGGACAACGTTCAGAGCCATCAGTGGGCGATCATTTGACTAATGTGAAGGAACTTGATCTGGAGGCACAGTCTCTTTCTATATCAGGCGACCAGAGAGGTCAGACCACAGTGCAACATTGCACTGGTGGACATGCTAACGTGTTGTCGGATTATAAGAAAACTAGTCCATCATAAAAAAAATCTGCATCTGCCATCATCTCATTGACATGCTGACCGGGTTTGGTTAAAAAACCTCCATCACTTTTTAACCGCCCCACGTGTGATGCCCTTCAATGTTTATAAAATATGTCATGTATTCATGCGCCCACGTGGCACATAGCAGAACAATTCCAATCAACCCCCCCCCGCCTCTTAAACTCTCAAAAATGCACTATTTCACAGCCAAAGTGTCTACAAACACACCTGAATATACCTGCTCATTTGCATTTATGTCACATCATATGAATCGCGTAATTTCACATATCACAATTTAATTCGCCCTACAGGAAGTTCAGCTGTTATCTTATCTCCAGAACCGGTCCAGTGCGTGAAGCCTTAAGTCTTCAGTGCAGCAGCACATTTACGCCAGGCTGGTGTCAGTGCACCAGCACAGTTACGCCAGGCTGGTGTCAGTGCAGCAGCACAGTTACGCTAGGCTGGTGTCAGTGCACCAGCACAGTTACGCCAGGCTGGTGTCAGTGCACCAGCACAGTTACGCCAGGCTGGTGCCAGTGCACCAGCACAGTTACGCCAGGCTGGTGTCAGTTAACATAATATAGCTTCTAATCCTCATGAGCAAAGTCAAGCAGACAGGACTAACCAAGGAATTAACTGAAATTTATCTGAATCAATGTGTGAATATTAAGCAGAGATCTGGCCTGGATTCCACCCAACATGACGCTGACACCAAAGTAATTCCTCTCTCTCTCTCTCTCTCTCTCTCTCTCTCTCTCTCTCTCTCTCTCTCTCTCTCTCTCTCTCTCTCTCTCTCTCTCTCTCTCTCTCTCTCTCTCTCTCTCTCTCTCTCTCTCTCTCTCTCTCTCTCTCTCTCTCTCTCTCTCTCTCTCTCTCTCTCTCTCTCTCTCTCTCTCTCTCTCTCTCTCTCTCTCTCTCTCTCTCTCTCTCTCTCTCTCTCTCTCTCTCTCTCTCTCTCTCTCTCTCTCTCTCTCTCTCTCTCTCTCTCTCTCTCTCTCTCTCTCTCTCTCTCTCTCTCTCTCTCTCTCTCTCTCTCTCTCTCTCTCTCTCTCTCTCTCTCTCTCTCTCTCTCTCTCTCTCTCTCTCTCTCTCTCTCTCTCTCTCTCTATGGGATATATTGTGCGTATATTGTGCTTCTACAATGTTGAAAGATCTGGCGAAACTGTGGAATAATAATAGGTTTTCAAGAAAAACCTTATCAAATATGCAATTTATCTTCCTAAGTGTCGTGAGTTTAAAACATAAATATACAGTACCGCTTAAGATTACATAATAACAAATGAAAGTGTACTATAGAATGCAGTAAAGATAAATAAAATAAAGTTATTATAGTGAATTAAATAAAATGCATTTTTAGCGATTTCAGAAATATAGGAGTAATACAGGAGTAATACAGGAGTAGAGAAATATACCAGTAGTAATACATAATACAAAATATTTCAGTTAACAGCATATGTTGATTTACAGTTTCGTAGTGCTGGGCTGGGAGAGTTCCAGATAGTTGCACCAGTAACTGTTGTTCAATTCTTGCAGATTTTCGTTCGTGCTTTTTGGAACGTAGAGAATTTGTCCCAGTGACATCTATACAACCAGCCTGCCCACAGTCGATGATACCGTGTTACGCCGTGTACCGACTGATGCAACAGGAATTGTTCTCGCGCCAGGAATTACGTAGTCTAATTCATCAGCAGGCCCTGGCAGGGAGCCGTCAACGAAGCGCAGCGGCGCGACGTGTATTGCAACTTTGATATCAGCGATAGCATTAAGTCAGACAAATCATAGAAACTGACAAGACTTTGTTCGAATGCGTCAACTGATACGTGTCTAGTATTGATGCACAGTGCATGTTTATGCAGGACTCAAAACATAACCTGACGTTATGATGTTTATTTTTGTATTTACTCTGCAGCCATTCAGAACATCATTGGAGAAAACCGTTAAGACTGCATGGTCAACTGATTTAGCCTATCGCGAATCCGGTTCGTTTATGGCCTAATATGTAGTGTATGAATAGTTTATGTAACATCCGCAGTCGGTTTAATTAAACAAAATGCGATTTTTTGTGAAAATCATCGAAAGAATATGGCAAGGCTCAAAATAGTTGATATCCAAAAAGCAATTGATGGGGTCGAGGCTCATCATGGCATCCATCCTCTCGCCGGTCACAGCACATTCGCGAGTTTTCAATATTTCCATTTTCACTTCAATAAATGCTGGATTAATCATTAAATAATGTAATGATTAATTAAATAATTTAATGATTAATTAAATAATGTAATGATTAATTTAAAACTACATTCAAAAGTTGCACAAACGAGCTGGCACGTCGGAGTGGACACTAGGTAGGTTTGAATTTTCGCAAAACGAATTTGAAATGAGACGAGCAAAAACATCGAATTGAGGAGGCGCCTTTAACTTCCATCACAGCTGTGGTCACTGGCGAGAGATGGCTGCTTATCGCCTACTTTTGACCAACTGTAGTAATGACAAAGTATTCCCTTTTACTAGAAGCCAAACGTGCATTAAATTATTCATAAACTAATGATATATAAATCAATCTTGCGCCATTACACACAATATGTTAAAATAAAATGAAATCATGTGGTCAATTTATGACTTTGTGAATTTCCTTCATTTCGAGCGACGTACGTGTTTTGTAGGTAGAAGAGAATCACCTAGATAGTTTTGATAAAAAAAGTTGTGGCTTCCAATACCTTTCTGTAAGATATAGGTTGACCACACACAAACGGAACCCATACAACTAAATATGTAAGATACTTTCTGTAAGATACAGGTTGACCACACACAAACGGAACCCATACAGCTAAATATGTAAGATACTTTCTGTAAGATACAGGTTGACCACACACAAACGGAACCCATACAGCTAAATATGTAAGATACTTTCTGTAAGATACAGGTTGACCACACACAAACGGAACCCATACAACTAAATATGTAAGATACTTTCTGTAAGATACAGGTTGACCACACACAAACGGAACCCATACAGCTAAATATGTAAGATACTTTCTGTAAGATACAGGTTGACCACACACACAAACGGAACCCATACAACTAAATATGTAAGATACTTTCTGTAAGATACAGGTTGACCACACACAAACGGAACCCATACAGCTAAATATGTAAGATACTTTCTGTAAGATACAGGTTGACCACACACACAAACGGAATCCATACAACTAAATATGTAAGATACAGGTTGACCACACACAAACGGAACCCATACAACTAAATATGTAAGATACTTTCTGTAAGATACAGGTTGACCACACACACAAACGGAATCCATACAACTAAATATGTAAGATACTTTCTGTAAGATACAGGTTGACCACACACAAACGGAACCCATACAACTACATATGACATCCCCATTTTTATTTAAAATTACACGTTCTTTGGTGCACGTTTGCGACGCATGACACGTGATCACCAAGGAACGTTTTCGATGGATATATTTAATGTCCTTGAATGGATGACAGGTCCGTCCTCTGTGTTTTGAAAAGCGTGGTCCGAGCGTACGCAATTAGCCGGGGCTTTCTGAAAATGTTGTAGTTAAACACAGTTTTCTCAAAAAAGAACGGGGCTTCGTTCGAAACCCCCGAACCTCCCCCCAAGATGGGCATGGGTGAGGTCTATGCGCATGATCCATATGTCCACCTTGCAAAAGTGTATGAACAGCCCTGTATATAATCACGACCCACTTTTTCCGCAGAATTTTGTCCGGGTCCAGTCAAAAATAATGTAATAATGTCTCCGTTGATATCTTCAAAACTAAATTACGTCTTTGCATAAATGAGCTAGTAGGTCGTACTGTATAGCAGATTTTATGTCAAGTCATAAACTGGCAAGTCATGTCAAGTGTCAAGTCGCTGACCTGCAAGTCAATTCAAATCTCAATGAATGACCTCCAAGTCATAGTTAAGTCTCTTGTCATCTCGGTGATTCAAGTCCAAAATCACCAGTTCATCAATGGCCTTGACAGTAAGTTTTAGCGGGAAATTTAGACGGATGCTGCATTTCCAATCATAATAAGTACTTAATAATTGTTGTATTCGGTGCGGCCGGTCACAACAACTGTTGCGTACGATTCAAAGCATCGGTGCGGCCGGTCACAACAACTGTTGCATACGGTTCAAGGCATCGGTGCGGCCCGTCACAACAACTGTTGCGTACGGTTCAAGTCATCGGTGCGGCCCGTCACAACAACTGTTGCGTACGGTTCAAGTCATCGGTGCGGCCCGTCACAACAACTGTTGCGTACGGTTCAAGTCATCGGTGCGGCCCGTCACAACAACTGTTGCGTACGGTTCAAGTCATCGGTGCGGCCCGTCACAACAACTGTTGCGTACGGTTCAAGTCATCGGTGCGGCCCGTCACAACAACTGTTGCGTACGGTTCAAGTCATCGGTGCGGCCCGTCACAACAATTGTTGCGTACGGTTCAATGCATCGGTGCGGCCCGTCACAACAACTGTTGCGTACGGTTCAAAGCATCGGTGCGGCCCGTCACAACAACTGTTGCGTACGGTTCAAGTCATCGGTGCGGCCCGTCACAACAACTGTTGCGTACGGTCCAAGTCATCGGCGCGGCCCGTCACAACAACTGTTGCGTCCGGTTCAAGTCATCGATGCGGACCGTCACAACAACTGTTGCGTACGGTTCAAGGCATCGGTGCGGCCCGTCACAACAACTGTTGCGTACGGTTCAAGTCACCAGACTTGTTGGCCAGTTATAACCTGGCAAGTCAAATCAAATCAATGATATCTAAGTTCTAGTCTAGTTTCGAGTCATCTCTCTGGATTCCATGTCAAGTCGCAAATATGCGGGATAGGTTTGTTTTCTCGTAAAATGGCTATAAAAGGACACGAAATTTAGGCAGTTGTAAGCTAGGTTTAGGCTGTTTGTAGATGTGTCGCGACCGTCCAAGTTTGTCTGTCGTCGAGTCGATCCGATCCGCTCTCGTTGATGCAAACTGGAATAAACTCGCACCGAATCATCGCGAACTCCGCAGAAATAACGCAACGTCAACTCCGATATTATTCAGCACCGTGGCCTGTGACGAAATCAACTTAGCATCAATATTGATTTATGCAGAAAGATGCGCGTGCCGTGTTAGATGTCTCGCTTAACGACGTCTGACGTGGGGCAAAGGTTTGTTGCGGTTCCGTTCGTTGCACGTTTAATAGTGGTCTGTGTTGTTTGAAACAGGGAACCCGGGAAAGAAGGAGGGCTTACCGTGGGAGTTTCGGTTGCTTACTTAGGCATGTTTGCTCGCTGGGAGCACGGGTCATCCACAAAAGCTCTCCACTGTGTCGTGTTCTGGCCATCGTTATTATTTAATTCCAGGTGTAGTCCATTGTTTTTTGTGGTGGTAGTGGTTGTGGTGGTGGTGGTTGTGGTGGTGGTGGTGGTGGTGGTGGTGGTGGTGGTGGTGGTGGTGGTGGTGGTGGTGGTGGTGGTGGTGGTGGTGTGGTGGTGGTGGTGGTGGTGGTGGTGGTTGTGGTGGTTGTGGTTGTGATGGTGGTGGTGGTGGTGGTGGTGGTGGTGGTGGTGGTGGCGGTGGCGGTGGCGGTGGCGGTGGTGGTTATGGTGGTGGTGGTAGTGGTTGTGGTGGTGGTGTTGGTGGTGGTGGTGTTGGTGGTGGTGGTGGTGGTGGTGGTGGTGGTGGTGGTGGTGGTGGTGGCGGTGGCGGTGGCGGTGGCGGTGGCGGTGGTGGTGGAGGTGGTGGTGGTGGTGGTGGTGGTGGTGGTGGTGGTGGTGGTGGTGGTGGTGGTGGTGGTGGTGGTGGTAGTAGTAGTAGTCGTAGTATCATTATTATTATGATGATGACGGCGAGGAGCATGATGTTGTTGTTGCCGACTACTTCAAACGTCGTTGATGTCACCCATCGTTTAGTTAAGGTGAATTATGTTTGTTTTGCTGCTGGGTGTGATCAGTCAGGTCCTGCCGCCAAACAACGTGCTGGTGGCGCGAGTGCCAGCCGCCGCACAAACAAGACGGCCTCTCATATAATGAGTTTGGTCACGTCCGAGAAATGAATATATAACTTAGTTATCATTGATCGCATATTTAAACCGCACTGTGCGAAACTTCGCATTAATAGCTGACGTTCAATTAAAGGGCGCGTGTACAGTGTTCGGTTGTCAGTTGAGATCAACGACGCCCGCAACATCGAGATCTACATAAATATTTGGAAAGATCTTTGCGTCTGCAAAAGCAATACGTAGATGGTTGAATGGGGACAACAGTCACCACAAGAAAGATAGGTGGAGACGAGAGTGTCAACATCACCGTCATCATCATCAGATCTAGTGCCGTTTTACACGGACGATACGAACAGTTAATACACTAACTTCGCACCGAAGACCCACCAAGATGTTTATGCGGCCTTGACCAGCAAACCACTGACTACGTCAACCCCCGTGAAGCCTTCAGTGGAGTCCACTCAACCCCGTGAAGCCTTCGGTGGAGTCCACTTAACCCCGTCAAGCCTTTGAAGGAGTCCACTCAACCCCGCGAAGAATTTAGTGGAGTTCACTTAACTCCCGTGAAGCCTTCGGTGGAGTCCATTTAACCCCGTGAAGCCTTCAGTGGAGTCCACTTAACTCCCATGAAGCCTTCAGTGGAGTCCACTTAACCCCGTGAAGCCTTCGTTGGAGTCCACTCAATCCCGTGAAGCCTTCAGTGGAGTCCACTTAACTCCCGTAAAGCCTTCGGTGGAGTCCATTTAACCCCGTGAAGCCTTCGGTGAAGTCCACTCAACACCGTGAAGCCTTCAGTGGAGTCCACTTAACTCCCGTGAAGCCTTCAGTGGAGTCCACTCAACCCCGTGAAACCTTCGGTGGAGTCCACTCTACTCCCGTGAAGCCTTCGGTGGAGTCCACTCAACTCCCGTGAAGCCCTCAATGGAGTCCACTCAACTCCCGTGAAGCCTTGAGTGGAGTCCATTCAACTCCCATGAAGCCTTCAGTGGAGTCCATTCAACTCCCATGAAGCCTTCGGTGGAGTCCACTCAACCCCGTGAAGCGTTCGGTGGAGTCCACTCAACTCCCGTGAAGCCTTCGGTGGAGTCCACTCAACTCCCGTGAAGCCTTCGGTGGAGTCCACTCAACTCCCGTGAAACCTTCAATGGAGTCCACTCAACTCCCGTGAAGCCTTCAGTGGAGTCCATTCAACTCCCGTGAAGACTTCGATGGAGTCCACTCAACTCCCGTGAAGCCTTCGGTGGAGTTCACTCAACTCCCGTGAAACCTTCAATGGAGTCCACTCAACTCCCGTGAAGCCTTCAGTGGAGTCCATTCAACTCCCGTGAAGCCTTCAGTGGAGTTCACTCAACTCCCTGAAGCTTTCAATGGAATCCACTCAACTCCCGTGAAGCCTTCAATGGAAACAACTAAACTCCCGTGAAGCCTTCAATGGAGTCCACTCAACTCCCGTGAAGCCTTTAATGGAGTCCACTCAACTCCCGTGAAGCCTTCATTGGAGTCCATTCAACTGCCGTGAAGCCTTCAGTGGAGTCCATTCAACTCCCGTGAAGCCTTCAATGGAGTCCACTCAACTCCCGTGAAGCCTTCAGTGGCGTCCACTCAACCCCGAGAAGCCTTCAGTGGAGTCCACTCAACTTCCGTGAAGCCTTCAGTGGAGTCCACTCAACCCCCATGAAACCTTCAGTGGAGTCCAGTCAATTCCCGTGAAGCCTTCAATGGAGTCCACTCAACTCCCGTGAAGCCTTCAATGGAGTCCATTCAAATCCCGTGAAGCCTTCAGTCGAGTCCATTCAACTCCCGTGAAACCTTCAGTCGAGTCCACTCAACAACCATGAAGCCTTCAGTGGAGTCCACTCAACTCCCCTGAAGCCTTCAGTGGAGTCCACTTAACTCCCGTGAAGCCTTCGGTGGAGTCCATTTAACCCCGTGAAGCCTTCGGTGAAGTCCACTCTACGCCGTGATGCCTTCGGTGGAGTCCACTCAACACCATGAAGCCTTCCGTGGAGTCCATTTAACTCCCGTGAAGCCTTCAGTGGAGTCCACTCAACCCCGTGAAACCTTCGGTGGAGTCCACTCTACTCCCGTGAAGCCTTCAGTGGAGTCCACTCAACCCCGTGAAGCCTTCAATGGAGTCCACTCAACTCCCGTGAAGCATTCGGTGGAGTCCACTCAACTCCCGTGAAGCCTTCGGTGGAGTTCACTCAACTCCCGTGAAACCTTCAATGGAGTCCACTCAACTCCCGTGAAGCCTTCAATGGAATACACTCAACTCCCGTGAAGCCTTCAATGGAGTCCACTCAACTCCCGTGAAGCCGTCAATGGAGTCCACTCAACTCCCGTGAAGCCTTCAGTGGAGTCCATTCAACTGCCAAGGAGCCTTCGGTGTAGTCCATTCAACTCCCGTGAAACCTTCAATGGAGTCCACTCAACTCCCGTGAAGCCTTCAATGGAATACACTCAACTCCCGTGAAGCCTTCAATGGAGTCCACTCAACTCCCGTGAAGCCTTCAATGGAGTCCACTCCACCCCGTGAAGCCTTCAGTGGAGTCCACTCAACTTCCGTGAAGCCTTCAGTGGAGTCCACTCAACCCCCATGAAACCTTCAGTGGAGTCCAGTCAACTCCCGTGAAGCCTTCAATGGAGTCCACTCAACTCCCGAGAAGCCTTCAATGGAGTCCATTCAACTCCCGTGAAGCCTTCAGTGGAGTCCATTCAACTCCCGTGAAGCCTTCAGTGGAGTTCACTCAACTCCCTGAAGCCTTCAATGGAATCCACTCAACTCCCGTGAAGCCTTCAATGGAATCCACTCAACTCCCGTGAAGCCTTCAATGGAGTCCACTCAACTCCCGTGAAGCCTTCAATGGAGTCCACTCAACTCCCGTGAAGCCTTCAGTGGAGTCCATTCAACTGCCAAGAACCTTCAGTGGAGTCCATTCAACTCCCGTGAAGCCTTCAATGGAGTCCACTCAACTCCCGTGAAGCCTTCAGTGGCGTCCACTCAACCCCGTGAAGCCTTCAATGGAGTCCACTCAACCCCGTGAAACCCTCAACGGAGTCCACTCAACCCCGTGAAGCCTTCAGTGGAGTCCCTTCCTACTACCGTCACCACAACCGTTCCCTTCCTTACTACTCCCTTCCTACTGCCGTCACCACAACCCTTCCCTTCCTTACTACTCCCTTCCTACTGCCGTCACCACAACCCTTCCCTTCCTTACTACTCCCTTCCTACTGCCGTCACCACAACCCTTCCCTTCCTTACTACTCCCTTCCTACTGCCGTCACCACAACCCTTCCCTTCCTTACTACTCCCTTCCTACTGCCGTCACCACAACCCTTCCCTTCCTTACTACTCCCTTCCTACTACCGTCACCACAACCCTTCCCTTCCTTACTACTCCCTTCTTACTGCCGTCACCACAACCCTCCCCTTCCTTACTACTCCCTTCCTACTGCCGTCACCACAACCCTTCCCTTCCTTACTACTCCCTTCCTACTGCCTTCACCACAACCCTTCCCTTCCTTACTACTCCCTTCCTACTGCCGTCACCACAACCCTTCCCTTCCTTACTACTCCCTTCCTACTGCCGTCACCACAACCCTTCCCTTCCTTACTACTCCCTTCCTACTGCCGTCACCACAACCCTTCCCTTCCTTACTACTCCCTTCCTACTGCCGTCACCACAACCCTTCCCTTCCTTACTACTCCCTTCCTACTGCCGTCACCACAACCCTTCCCTTCCTTACTACTCCCTTCCTACTACCGTCACCACAACCCTTCCCTTCCTTACTACTCTCTTCCTACTACCGTTACCACAACCCTTCCCTTCCTTACTACTCCCTTCCTACTGCTGTCACCACACCCACACATCACCTTAAGCATAAGGAATTCAGTGTCATTCATGTTGAACACATTATTATATTTCACACGTAAACAACACTCATCTCTAAGTTCCAACAGGCGCGGCCTGCGTCAATATCGGGGATTGGCAGATATGCAGAGAATGAGCAAACATAGAGCTTAAGCACAGAGTCGTAGCTCGATGCTGTTACTGCTACGCGACGATCCTGTTTCTCCCAAATAGCGTCAACAGAAGGTCTGACCGATCACGGAGAGCCTCCTTTCCAATACCGCTCTCGGGTGGGAAATGCCGCCTTTTTCCCTTGGTCCCGCTCTGCCGCTTGTTCGACGAAATGTCCCGGTTTTTTTTTAATTTTCAACAACAAATTCACGGTGAAATCGATCTACTTGTTGCACACGGGCACACGAGGCCCTTCTAGGCACACGTGGCCATTCTAGGCACACGAAGCCATTCTAGGCGCACGCGGCCATTCTAGGCACACGGGGTCATTCTAGGCACACGGTGCCATTCTAGACACAAGGGGCCATTCTAGGCACACGGTGTCATTCTAGGCACAAGGGCCCATTCTAGGCACACGGGGCCATTCTAGGCACACGGGGCCATTCTAGGCACACGGGGTCATTCTATGCACACGGTGCCATTCTAGGCACACGAGGCCATTCTAGGCACACGGGGCCATTCTAGGCACACGGAATCATTCTATGCACACGAGGCCAATCTAGGCACACGGGGCCATTCTAGGCACACGGTGCCATTCTAGACACAAGGGGTCATTCTAGGCACACGGTGTCATTCTAGGCACAAGGGGCCATTCTAGGCACACAGGGCCATTCTAGGCAAATGGTGCCATTCTATGCACACGGGGCCATTCTAGACACACGGTGCCATTCTAGGCACAAGGGGCCATTCTAGGCACGTGTTATTTGTTTGTTGTCAAATAATTTCACCAAAATGGCGACTCATATAAGCAAGAAAAAACTAAACATCAAAGAATAAAAAAAACACAAAAACGACAAAAATGTATTCGAAGAGGATGCTTCCCTTTTTCATGAGCACTTCCCCGCTTTTACGCAAGCAGATATTGCCAGATATGCCATTGCCAAGCTTTTGCTCGCATAGCTCGGCGTATGTAATGTACTGGTTGGTGTGGTTTCTGCATTACGTAATATAATGTGCTGTTTTCACAAAATCTGTATAAACAGTTTTGCGCACGGAATCAATATTCGAAACAACTACCAGTTACTTCATTTATCGAGTACAAATAAGTTGTTACAAAAGTTGGTTTGAGTGAACTATTCATCAATATCGAACAACGGAACTAAACGTTTCACAAAGCGAGACTAAACATCACGAGTCCGTTCGATTACTTTCCTGTATTGATTATTACGAACAGTTGCGTACATGTTTGTTTGATAAAGTGAACTATGATTATTACGAACAGTTGCGTACATGTTCGTGTGATAAAGTGAAATATGATTATTACGAACAGTTGCGTACATGTTCGTGTGATAAAGTGACATATGATTATTACGAACAGTTGCGTACATGTTCGTTTAATAAAGTGAAATATGATTATTACGAACAGTTGCGTACATGTTCGTTTGATAAAGTGAAATATGATTATTACGAACAGTTGCGTACATGTTCGTATGATAAAGTGAAATATGGTGAATTTATAAAATGCACCGATGTATCGTACCAGTATGGCCACCTAGCGATTTATATCGAACTAGATATCAGAAAATATGTCTCAGAAACCTCTTTATGCATTATTTTTCTTCTGAAAAGTTTACATTTTATATCAGGCTAATAATGTATCTAATGTGAGATCCAGATAAAATCACAAAATGAGACAAAATCTGTTGTGAGGCGAACACCACGCCTGTGATTTTAATGATATCTGACGTTCAAGTCGGAATAATGTGCAGCTCAATACGTTAGCTCTGGAAATGCAGTGCATTTCATTCCGTTTTTATATTTCCACGAAATTCGATGATAAAAGCCAAATCTAACACTAGCGTTTGCTAGTGCAACAATATTTGGATCAGTATAACAAAATTACATAAAATCGAACTACGATTTGCTGTAGTGGGAAATCTAACACTCCGATTTAAATTTGACATCCCGTAGTTGTGAGAATCCAGGCTAGCGTGAAACCAGCGAGGCAGGCTGATATAAAAAAGGGCAGCGACACCTAGTGAATGTTCAACGAACGTGTTCTCATCGGGTATCGTCATCTGGTGGACTCTTTGGTATAAAGAAGCCGCTCACTAGTCTCGCCCCCAAACTCCACACTAGTCGTAATTTCACCACAGCCACAACTTACAGATGATGTGCAGATTATGCATATCTTTTTTCATTTGGTAGACGCCTAATTTATTTCAAGAAATATGTCAGTTTCACATGCACATAAAGTTGTATAGTGTTTGCATTGAAATGTTTATATGAACAAAATAACGTTCGTTGTTTGTTTGAAACTATGTTACGTATACTGAATTGCAACGTTGCAATAATGGAAAC